>VZRO01006125.1:388904-408411 GCA_013397915.1 Daphoenositta chrysoptera
CCTTTCCTTTCCTTTCCTTTCCTTTCCTTTCCTTTCCTTTCCTTTCCTTTCCTTTCCTTTCCTTTCCTTTCCTTTCCCTTCCTGCTCTCACACCTCCCACCTCCCCAAATCTTTCCAGTGCCCACCTTCCCACACGCACCGCACTCGGCTCTCCCAGCCCACCCTGCATTGAACCCAAGTGATTTTGCAGAAGACAGGTCTCCCCGGCAGTTTCCAAACTCACCTGCAAAATGCTGCTTGCTGCTAGAATCCAGGGCAAAAGCCACCTCATCCCTGGAAGCCGGGATTAAATACATTTGATTGAACCCAGATTTAGAGCCGTTTTGAACAAAAACACCACTTTGGGGAATGCAGAGCAATCCTGAACTGGCAACCTAGCCCAGGCACTCTGCCTTTTTCTCTTGGCTCTTTGGGGATTTTATTAAAGACAGATCTGACGTCACGGTGAAGGACAAGCCCCGCATTTTTCCTCTGGAGAAACTTTTCCTGCCTTCACTTCTTCATTTTTGTGTGTGGTGTTGTCCCACCTCCTGCATTTCAGTGCATCGCCGTGAGCCAAAGGGCTCTTAAAGGGAAAGCTGCAGCGCCGGGGTCCAACAGGCTGAGATTTTAGCACAGCTCCAAAAAGCTCAGAGCTCATCCCTCATGTTGCTCATGGCATTCAGACTCTTGCAATGTAGCTAGTACAGCAAGAAATGTTTGATCTGGCTTTACTGGTTACACTCAATGACATGACACGTATACAATTATTCACAGATGTCTGATTTATTTGATTTTTTAAAAGAGTGGCTTCATTTGAAGAGCAAAAGGACATTTGTCCTACAAGCACACCCTGTGGGAAGCAGTTTGCTGACTCCTTTGGGACTCCCCTCTTTACAGAGCAACCGTAAATCACACAATCCCCTGCCATGCCACACATACCTTCCATGATTTCGGTGTTTAGGAGCGTGCAATACTCCTGGGCCCAGTCATACTTCTATCCTGTGCCAGCAGGCATGAAAAATGCTGTCCAGGTACATGGCAAATGTGGGGGCAGCAAACCCCTCCCTGAACTCAAACTCCACCCCAAACTCTCTGATCACCTGTATCCCTGTTAATGTATACCCTGATTTTAGCTGAGGGATCTCTGATGTATTTTTCTCCTTTTACCTGGGCACAGGTATAGTATTTTCCCCAACTATCCTAAATCTGAATGTGAAAGGATTTAAAGTCTCTTTCATCCTTAAACTGAAGTAGAATATTATAAGGAAAATAAGTACTTGCAAAGGGAATGAAAATCCTGTTACACAGCTTTACAGGTCTTAAACACAATAAAGAGTTGGTTCATGGGCTAAAATAAGTGTCAAGGTAAATTTAGAAGTAGGCAAACCTTTCTGCTTGATGTTGCAGGCTGGGCAGTGATGGGTGGGTGAATCACTCTGTTGGCCAAATTAGAGCTGAGATGTTTCCTTAACTTCTGCTCAGCTTTGGTCACCTCCTGGAACTCAGGTGTGCCAGGTTGGGTTGGGATGAGCCACTCCCAGCCATCCAACATAAGAAGGACATGGAGCTGTTGGAGTGAGTCCAGAGGAGATCACTAAGATGATCAGAGGGATGGAGAACCTCTCCTGTGAGAAGGGCTAAGAGAGTTGGAGCTGTTCAACCTGGAGAAGAGAAGGCACCAAGAAGACCTTATAGCACCTTCCAGTACCTAAAGGGGCTTCAAGAGAACAGGGGAGGGTCCTTTGGCCTTCATGTGGTGATTGGACAAGGAGGAGTGACTTTATTCTGAAAGAGGATAGATTTAGATTAGATATTAAGAAGAAATTCTTTCCTGTGAGACTCATGAGAGACTGGAACAAGTTGTCCTGAGAAACTTTGAATTCCTTGTCCCTGGAGGTGCTCAAGACCAGGGACTCTGAGCAACCTGGTCTAGAGGAAGATGTCCCTGCCCACAGAAGGAGGGTTGGAACTAGGTGATCTTTAAAGTTCCTTCCTACCCAAACTATTCTGTGATTCTATCCCAGCCCTCCTGGGGATCTGGTGCTGTGTGGGGTTTGCTCCCCAGACTTGGCACAGCTGAATGCTCAAGGCTGGGGCTGATGGGTGGGGTGGGAGGGTGAGGAATCTGTGCTCCAACAACTTCTGGTCACAGCTTCTATCCCTTCATGCTGTGTGACAAGACATGGGCAGTTTAATGGTTTTACACCAGCTGGATCAGGGAGCTCTAAAAACTCAGATTATTCATGTGACAGTCTGGACAGACAGCTGCTCTGGGAGAGGATTCAACCAGAATTAAATGCAAACTGAAGGAAGCTCCCCACGCTGTCTTCCTCCTCCAGCACCTCCACCCCAACCACAGCCCCTTCCCAGGACTCACAACCCTGAAGACCAGGCTCAGGATTGTGTTTTCTGTCAGGTTCCTCCAAGACTGTGTCTATTCTCCCTCTTCTATATCCACCCCTTTTTCCTCACTTCCTCTTCTGTTTGTTCATTCCAGCTTTTTCTATTTCAATATTTCTCTCTCACCCTTCTGTCACCCACATATCCTTCCTCATGCATTGTTGATATTCAGCCACAGGGATTCTCATTCTCTGCTGAGTAACATAGAATAAACCCTGCTCTCTTGGTGTCACCCAGGTGGTGTTCATCTGCATGTGGATGCCACTGAGTGCCAGACTTTGGGGTCCAAACCTCTAAAACTTTGTGAAGTGAAAGGAGCATTTTGAGAGTGCCATTCCCCCATCCTAGGCAAAAATGGCCTGGAAAAAAAAAAAAAAAAGTGAAACTAGTTGGGTTAGCCTAGGGTAAATGGCTCAGATGTAAATCTGATAGCTAATATTTCATACAAATTGTGATTGCTGGCTTGGAGATGAAGGAGCCATGATAGCAGGTCTAGCAAAAATAACTTTCCAAATGAAGGAGGAACAAGACTTCAAAGCTCCTGTGGTATCAGACGACAACATCAAGGGAAAGAGCACTTCAGAAATGACATAAAAATGGCATTGTGTTGGTTTGGGTTTTTTCCCAAAAAACCATTTGTTTATCTCACTCCCTTTGATTATTTGTTCAGCATATTTCATTGCCTCAGTGAATTCCTTAGAAAATGCTGTGGTCAAGTGTGTCAGCAAAGATGAATTCATTGAGATGTGGACATCTGGCTGTTTGAAGCTCCCCAGCCCACCTCACTTGGGTTGTGAGAGTCTGAATGTGGTGATCACAAACCAGACACTGTCTTAGCTTGGAGGAGACAGGGATCAAGGGCTGGGCCTGCAGCCCCAGGGCAGGGCTGCTGAGATCCATCTGCCTGAGCAGCCTTCCTGGTAGTGATTCCTGGGTGGAAATGGCACACTTGTGCACTTAGAGGTGTGCCTGGGTGTGAGGTTATTTCACTAAATCCCAAATGACAGGGACATTTCAGCTCTTGTTGAACTCTTGGATAGGAGCAGCCCAAACCTGGTCTTCTGTCAGCTCTCAGGTCCCTCCAAGGATGACAATGCTAAAAGAGATCACTGGGGGAGCCTTGTACTGACCCCAAGAAATGGAGACTCTAAAGACACTTCTCTGTCTAATTCAAAGGTCTTCAAATGAGGGAAAAACCACTTCATGTTTTGATGAGTTCAGTTACATTCACTATTAAACATTCGTGCCATATTTCAGTCTGAGTTTGCTGGTTTCATCTTTCTGCCAATGTCTGCTTGGCCGATGAGGATTCAGCACCTTCTTCCAACATATAAATATTCAAAGGTTCCATAAATCACAGCTGACTCTTCTCCTTAATAAAATAAGGAAGCCACATTGCTTTTAATTCTCAGTGTCTAATTGGATTTTTGGACCTTGAATTTAATAGTTTTATGATTTTTATCTCTTTACCTTTCCCTTTCTGTGGACATTATATCTGTGAATGCCACCATCCATCACTCTACAGCCATCCACAGTGAACAGGAAACAGGCAGCCTGTCCCAGTTCAAGCTAGCTCTGATTCTGTCAGGCTAACACTTTAATATCACTTCTTCCTCAATACATCCCTTATGCCTCTCAAACACATAAGCAGGTTTCTCAATTTGACTTCATTTTTAGTCTTCTTAGAACAAATAAACTGGGAAATTGATTGATTTATTTTATGTTTTTTGATGTGTCTGACAATTTTCCTGAAGGCTGTAGCCAGCCAAAGAACACTAAGAACAGAAAGAGAGCTCAGGGAGGATGGGTGCTATTTTCTCTTGCAAATGTGTGGCAGGAACAGCTCCTTGCCTGTAACTGATTTCCTTTGTAAATAAGTGAGATCAGAGTCTACCTACAAGTCCGTGGAAAAAAAAAAAAAAAAAACAAAAAAACACCTTGGACTTTCCTGACTCATAAAAGGTAAAGGCTGTGTCATGAATCTGACTTTTAAATGAGCCAAACAAGTAGCTGTGTTAGTTTCCTATCAGGAAAATGCTTCTCCTTCTGCTTTTCTCCACGCCGGGGTGATGAAGGTGACAGCCCTTTCCATCAGCAGGAAGGCTGGGATTCAGGAAGAACATATTGGAATGGAAAGGGAGGTGGGGAAGTCCAACTGCACCATCAATTGTTGTTACTGTCACTACTTGGGTGATGGGAAGGACAGCTAGCTACATCAGCCTGGGCCTTTGAAATATCAAAGAAGCTTTAGAAATGAGCATGAAAACATCTGTTTTAGCTGACTCTTGATAACACCAAGCACCTGAACACTCAGCCAGCCCCACTTCAGCACAGGTGAGTATCTCATTTTCAGAGCTGCTGGCCTTGGCAGATGAGACCTGATACCCGAGTGAAAGAAGCTGCAATACTGCAGGAGAATTCACTCTTTTGCTGTCTAAAGAATCTTCCCAAAGAAGAAGATGGATGGGAACCACACTGGGAATAGCGAGCCAAAAGCTCCTTTGCTCCTGTTCAGCCTTCTGTCCCCTTGATACGGTGATGGAGAAGGGATCAGGAGCTAAGGTGGTAAATCCAGCACTGAATTCCCTCGGTCCTTTATGAAATGCCAGATGAAGGGGTTTGCCTTGGAATGTTACTCAGGTTTCCATTTCTGAGTACATATGCACCATGCTGTGTGGCTCGAACTCCTCACGCCAGAATATTTGTGAGGCTGATCACACACCCAGCTGCTAAACAGAAAATCAGCTGGTCCAGGTAAACCAGCCTGACTGTCGGCACTCCAGGACCAGCTGGTCATTTCTCCAAAGAGCTGCTGTAAATCAGCTCCACTGATTCAGGTGAGGTGGCAGCCAAGTCTGAAAAATGGAACATTCAATATTTAATTCATTCATGCAGCCAAAACAATTTATTCCCACCATTTGAGTGAGACTTGCCTTTCGGGAGACATGACTGTGGTTTCATCCCCCATAAATAAAGTCAGATTTATTAGGACAGGTCTTCAGCTGGTGTCAATCTGTGTGACTCCTTTGATTTCAGCAGTACTAATCTGGCTGACAGCAGCTGAGCTGTTGCACTGTGAGCAAAACTGTATAGGCATCAATGACAATAGCTAAGAAAAAAGTCATTCAAATACTGTTTTCTGTGGTTTCCCAGTTAAAAGATTGTAGAACTTTCTATCAAGTTGCAAATCTGTGTTATATTAGATTTTTAGTTACTGATGACAGTGACAGATTGTATTTTCTTCATTGCCCTCAAAAGCAATGGCCTCACTATTGTGTTCATCCATTCTTAAATTCTCCTAATTTCCTGATGGACATTTATGTGGGCAAAACACATACTCTGATGGTTTTGAACTAGTACCAGGCATTTGTAACAACAACAACAGTACCCTGGAGTATCCAGTGTTTTTCCTGAGTAATTGTCTGTCTTAATATCTGCACTCAAACCCCCACCAATTTCTTAATTAAAGCTTTCAAATAGAACTTCAAATAAAAATTAATAACAATATTTATAAAACAAAAACAAAAACACACAAAAAAAGCCAAAAAAACCCAACAAAAAACAAAAACAAAAACAAAAACACCCCAAAACCAAAAACAAAAAAACCCCCCACAAAGCCATCACACAAGTAAGATACTAAGCTCTAAAAATAATTAATGACCAAAATTAACAGACCATAAAGAATGAGAAAACATCCAGAAATTTGAACAAACTCTCAATAATTCCTTGCAGTAGAAAAATAGTCTTCTGGAAATAAATACTTACATAATATTTACTAACCAATAAAAGAAGCTGGTTTAATAATACATATTGAGTCTGAGCCTCAGCTGGTTTAAGTGTGAAGTCCATGGAGTTGCATTGATTTGTGGCATTCATGGGTGCAATGCATTATTCATAAATATTAGTTCAACTATTTGAACAAATGTGGGAAGTGCAGGGGAGGAATTAATCTTTGGGCTTGCCTCTCACAGATGCTTTTCTTGATGCCTGTTAAAAGAGAGGAAAATATATTGGCTAACAAACTATTAAAGGATGAAAAACCCAAACAAATATTGCACACATTCCTGAAATGGCACAGCCTGCTCCCTTTGTAGGTTTGTCAGCTTCATATCCTGGCTTTTGATGTTCTCCAAAAAATGATGTCACCCACTGCAGATAATGTCCATGTGCTGGAAATATTCTCTAGATCAGTGACCACAAAATTGCAAAATTATACATTAATCTGGCCCTCTTTATTTCTTCTAGTGCTGCAATATTCTGCTGTCTCTGGGATGGAGTTGGCTACATGAGAAGGGAAATCTCTGTTCTCCTGGAAAGTCTAGTTTAGAGAAGACTAGACTCAGACTTCAACTTTCCAGTCACACACTGAGATTTCCCGAAACTGTAGATATGTCTGTGAATTTCCAACATTGGGTTAGATTATACATATATTTATTTGGGGAAAAACCCAACCAAACAAGCCCATGAAATTGCCTTAAATGCACAAGAAGTAAATTAAGTCTATAAAACAGAACCATCTCCTGTCTGAGATGTCCTTGTTTGTTTGTTTTTGTTTTTTTTTGGAAAGTAGGTCTGCTCTTCTAGACCAAGTGTTGTTTTTAAAATATTTCATTAATAAATGCAGAAAAATCATACTTTTCTCTTACTAGAGAAAATAATAATGAAACCTTGTGAGATGTTTAGAAAAGTTATTAATAAATTCCCAAGAGATCAAACCTGTTTGAAACATGAAATATTTGAGGACCAAATATTTTCCCTCTATGGCCGAAGTATCCAAATTCTACATTATAACTCCGGTAACATTTTATTCAAAGTTTCCTGTGGTATTTGGTTAGTAAACGTTTCCCTTTCAACAGAGCTGCTTTCAGTCTGTGTTTTCTGGGGAAATGGAGCTTATGCAATCACTTTGTACGTGTTCTTGTCTGTCTGTCTGTGTGCCTTTGCAGTAATTTTTAAGCCTTTTGGGCAAAACCAAGCCAATTTTTGTGTAGAAAGTTGGGTATTTCACTGATGATTCCATTCCTGTTTTGTGAAAGGAGGCACCGAGGAAGATAAGAGAGGCCACTGGAGTATCACACCTTTGGGAAAAGTGGTGTTTACTCACACACCCTTAGAAACAGGGAAGCAGCACAGCTGAGACCTCTCAGACTGCAGGAAAACAACTTCAGCTGGAGTTTGCAGTCAGCCACCAGACACAAATCTGTGGGGAAAGCGGCTTTATTGATGTAGTGCTCACAAAAATACTTCTACTTTAGGCACACATAGTCCACATGCTCTCAAGTTCTCATATTTTTATTTTTTATTTCTTGCAAGCAGAACTTTACACTTCCTCTTCTCCCACCCCATGCCAATATTTGTCCTTAATTTGATCTTGGTTATAAAAGCAAAAGAGTTGAAAACAAAGGTATCCATTTTCACATTACCACCTTAGGAAGTAAAATACTAATACAGTTCCAAATTCCTGTCTGGATGCTTTCAAAGTGCAAAGATACAGTCACTTTCCAGTAGATACAGAGTGGTTCTGCCTCAAGAAGATGAATAAATTGAAGGTCTGGTGATATGAGCTCTTTTAGACCTCTTCTCCTCAGCAGAAGGATGTCTCACCTATGGAGAGCATTCAGAATATACACATTTTTATTACCATTGATAATTGCATTCAAAGCATTTAAAAAATATGATAATGAAGATAATAAACTACTTTTCCATGCCCTGGAAGGTGTTCACCACAATGACTGATACCATTCAATGTCAGGTTTAGAAAATTAGGAGCATTATGACTCTGTTTCCTAATTTCATTTGGACACCACTGGCAAAACAACAATCCCAATGCAAAGAAAGGAAACAGGGCACAGGAGGTGATGTACCATACCCAGAGTGCCAGAGTGGGTCACTGCCCTAAGCTCTGATCTTTGTGATCAATTCTACTTTTTTCCATCCCTGACCAGTGTGATAAAACTTTCCACCTTCTCTTGGACTGAGGGCACCACACACAGTGATCACTGTTTCCCTCTGGTCTTATTTTTCCTTCCTCTTCTCCTGTCACCCTGTTGGAGCAGAAGACATGGTATAGACTTGAATTCAACCTGAGGGAAAAGGAGAAGAACAGGCTGGATCAAGGCATTGACCCCACATGCTCAGGGAAAATGTTGGAGCAGTTGGTGTCTACCTTGATCCAGCAAATGTTTTTCTTCTTCATCACGTGAAAAAGTGGATTCTGGCAGTTCATCTTTCCCTTTAATATGGCTTTGGTCCATCTCCCTTTAATCTCACCCAAAGTTCTTGAGTCCCTGAGGAACTGCTGGGCTGCACATGTTCAGGCAGAAGAGGCTTCCAAAAAGAAATTTGGACAACGAAGATATTCTTTGGGACACTGTGTGAGACCTCACAGGGGATCACAACACTGTGCTTCTTAGGCTGCGTTAGTTATCTCTGGGTTTAAGCATCAGAAAAATATACAGAGGATAAAGCCTGTAGTCCTCACATTGAGCAAAAATTGTGACCAGCATGGTGTCTGGTTTTGGTTGTTTGGTTGGTTGCTTTGTTTGTTTGTTTTTCCAGGAAAACACCCTTTTATTTGCACAGTGGGGATTATTTTCTTCATCTTCTGTTACCTCCCAAAGGCAACTCAGGTAGAAAAATATCTAACTCATTTGGTAGGCTTAAGGCAGTTGCTTAAATTACAAGTAAGGTGGCCAAGTTAGGAGACCTTTTGTATGTTAAAAACCTCTTGGCATTATTTCTTCACCATGTGCTGGGTCAGGGCTCTTGAAATGGGCCCAGGGAAAGGGTCCACATCAGTGATGGAGAGGTGTCCTGGGTTGCAGTGTATTCTATCACCATCTACATGAGCTGTTGAAGCCAGGTGGGTGGTGTTGCCTCCTCCCTCCGGACTATCTTCTGTTAATGGGTTCATCGAGGTTTTGCCACATGACTCACAGATAACCCACTCTGGATTATCTTCTGTTAACGGCCCACCAAAGCCTCGCCACATGACTGACAAAATTACATCATCCCATTGTGAGATGCTCCGCCCAGGGGGAGGAACCAAGCATTCCATCCTGGATATAAGCTGAGATTTCGAACACCACAAGCAGCCTTCTCCACTGGATTCCCAGAGGACGAGAGCTACACAGCCCCTGCTGGACCCTCCGAGACCAGACCCTTCTATAGGATCACCGCTTCCAACAGGACTTCATTGGGACTGCTACCAACACCCTGACCAACAGGGTGTCAGGTTGTGTTCTGACTCTGTCAGTGGTTTTTCTACTATTGCACTTATTTTACTTTTTTTTCTCTTCCTATTAAAATTGTATTTCTGACTTGCAGTCTCTCACTGGTTTGTTTTCAAACCCTGACAAGAGGCCTGCCTTCCATCAGGTTACCAGTGATGGAGCACAGTTCCTGGCAAGGGACCTCCTCAGGTGGGAGCATCGTACCCTCGCTCCTGCCTCAGGACTCCAGAGGTTTTTCGGAGCAGGGAAGGATATGGGCTGAGAGAAGGGCCAAGGCCCTGAGCCTCTAACGAGTTGACTCTGGAGATGAAGAGGAAAAACAGGAGGGAGAGGGAGGCAAGGGAATACATCTGAGTAGACACTCAAAGGGCTGGAAGAGACTAAAGGGTTCCTCTCATGTCTCCCCTGCCCCAAGGCACAACCTGCATTAACTAAACCCTTATTGACAGAGGCTTATTTAACCTTGTCTCTGGTGAGCACAGCTCCTTCCCTCTACTATCTCTGCAGTGACCTGTTCCAAACCTTCCCTGTCCTCAGAGAGTTAAGCCCAATCTCTACCTGAAATCTCTCTTGATGCAGTGTAGGTCCACTGTTTCTTGGGCACACTGGGAAAAAAAAAAATCTTTTCTTTGATCTTCATTGCAGAATTTAGTGAGTTTAAAGACAACATGCATATATCCACTGCAGCCTTCTGCCTTTTCCTTTGAGGGGCCCCAAACCAGAGATAGCACTGGGACTAAACAGATAATCCCTCTTTACACTTTCTAGAGTTCACTTCCCACTTCCTTCTTCATGACCTAGACTATTTCTGCAGGAAACCACCTATTCCCACTGTAGTGGTTGCTCCCTCTGAGATCAATGACTGCCAAGCCAAAACAGGCTTCAGCTGATCAGTCCCAACCCTGTTCACATGGGGGAGAGACAATCTGGTCACCACTGCAGTGGAAGAGGAAGGATGTCTGCAACACCACTTAAATCTGCTGGGATAATACAGTTGACAAAAGCAACAAAATCTCAGCATCAGCAGCCACCCCCAGATACGCCCTGGCAGGACAAGTAACCTGCAGGGCCTTAAATCTCTGTTATTTCCCCTGTGTTGATTTTCATATGATAAATGCACATCAATCCTGTTAATGCACCCTTGGAGAAAATAACTAAGTCAGTGTTGTTGATACAACTGAGGAGCCTGAGGCAACCCCATGCCTGCTGTTGTCCTTAATGCCTTCATTAAATAATTCTTTCCTAGGATCTCCGTGGGATCTTTTATTTTCAAACCTAGACTTGTACCATCAGCAGATGTAGCCCCTATGTGTTGCTGTTCAAGACAGAGAGATTTTGAAAGACCCCAGGCTACATTCCAAAGCCCCTCTCCAGCATTTCCTCCAGTACAATAGAGCAGCACAGAAAACCCCTACTGAGGGTAGCTCTCCTACCAGATAGGCATCCACACTACAGGATGGAATCTGGGTTAAATTCCCAATTCACTTTAGCAAATTTCATGTGAAATAGTGGCAAAAGCCTTCCTATAATCAAGGTGAAATCACATCACAGCAACTTCACCCTCTTCTACAGTACATCCTCTGTCTCCCATACCTTCAAGGTCTGTCAAGTCTGGTGTTCTTTTTATCATTATTTGATTTTCAAAGTGTTCCAAAATGGTCTATTCCACTTGTTTCAATGTTTTTTTTCTAGGTGTTGACAGTATGCAGATCAGTTGATAATTCCCTATCTCTTCCCTTTCCTTCAGAACATCAGACCTGTATCTGCCCTTTTCTCTCCCTCCTAGGTCTCACATATCCTTCAAGAGAGTGGCTACCCAGTTTTGCAATTTGAACCAAAACAAAAACAAAACCACTACACCTGCTGTCAGCTGAATTGCTCCTCCCCACTCCCTGGTATTACCATGTTAGTTACGGGCTCATTGCAGTTTTAGTGAAGGTTGAAAGGTGAAAGGCATTAACCACCTCAGCCCTCCAGGCATTATTAGCTTTCCTCCCCCATTAAGTGAAGGACCAGCTTCTTCCTTCATTTTCTTCCTTCTGCTGAAATATTAATGGGAATCTCTTTGCTATCTTTCCCTTGTTAGTTGTGTTTTGTGTTGTGCTTTGGCCTTTTTATGGTTTTGTCCCTGCATGCTCCAGCAATTCTCTTACAGGCCTCTTTAGTAAACTGACCTAGTTTCCATCTCTTGCATATCCTCATTGAGCATCTGGCTGATGCATGGAATTGCCAGTCCATACCAGTGTCAGCTGGGATTCACCTCCAGGCTGGAGACTGGGAGAAACCGGGATCCTCTAACAACTCGTTTCCACCCAAAGAAATATTCTAGGATTGTAGCTTCTGTGAGCAAAGAGAAACCTCAGTATTGCACTGGACTGAGAAGCAGGTGCCTAACAAAGAGTTGTGCCATCAAATGACAGAAAGATGTCAACCCTCTGTATTCAGTTATAGATGTCTCTTTCTTACACTGTCCTTGAAAACTGAGGCATGGGAATTTCAAAGAGAAACGGGATATTAAAGGATCTCAAACTCACACCACTGTTCATGAATCCTCTTCCACCTTTTCTTAAAATTTTGCTCTTTTGCTCTATAAAAAGTCAGAATGGCAACACATCTGCACCAACAAGCCCAACTCTGGCATTTCTTGTGTCATCTCCCCTGGGAGCTGCAAGCACTTACTGAGGGATAGCTGTTTCCACTGTGCGTTCCTGTGGAGAAGCGTGGTGAAGAAAGTGCTGGAGTAAATTATCTGCTCTTTGAATTATTGTCATGAATGATAAAACAGATGTTTCTTATGCATGAACTTTTCATGATCTTGGGCTGCTGGCTGGTGTGATAATCAAATATTATTACAGCATGGAACAAGGAGTTGTAATGGGCATATAAATCCCAAATCTACCTCCCAATGATATAGTTTTTTCCACAGCTTATCCCTTAAACCACACACGTGCTAGTTCTTGCACATCCAGCAGCATTTTCTGTACCAATTCTTAGCTGGAAGTGAGACTTTTGGCAAATTATTTGGAAAACTCCATATAATGTATACTCCTTCTTCCTCAGCTAATGCGAAGCTCAGTGTCCTTCAGTGTGCTCGAGGTCTCTGGAAGGTTCTTGGGCATGATTATTTCTGTTGCCTTGTCCCAGGTGAGAATGTCTGTTCTTACACCTACCATTAGCATGCCCTGGGCTTTGCAGGAGAAAATGCATCAAAGCCCTTTGCACTTCCCCAGGGACACAAAGCAGCTATAAAGCAAGCTAAAGCAGTTAATTGCTCTCCTTCCCCAAAGCAGCATAAAGGAGTTGGAGCTCCCTGGAGAATCCAGCATTTAGAGAACAGTTTCTGTTGTATGAAAGGCACAACTCTTAAAATAATAGACATAATGTTCAAAGGGATTTTAGATCACACAGACCAACTTTTCACACCGAGGTGGGCTCAGGGTTAGAGGTAGGTTACAGCTGATGATGTTTGCTTACGCCTTTTTAGGAACTGAAGGTGTTTCTGCAATATGTGTCTGGAGACAGCTTTGTGCCTGCCCATGCAGAATGGCTGAGCCCTCAGAAGGGATTTGCACACCAAATCCTCAGCCTATGCTTTCTGTTTGCTGTGCAGTTTTCATTCCTACTGTAGGGCGGCTGGCAGGAACCAGCACTGGAGACAGCAGCAGAACTCCCTTTTCCCAGGAGCTCAAGTCCTCAAACTCGCCACTGTATGAAAGATTGTGACCCTGCATTTGGGATCCAGGCCTAGCCTTTCTCCAGCTGCATTGCTTGCAGACAGCAGTGCCCCGTTGAGAGCTGCCTTCCCAGTGGGCTTGAGTACATGTAGAAGAGCTGAATATCCCTGACATTCTGCACATGCTGATCTGAAGTCAACCCTAGATTATGTGGCTGCCATATTGACCCTTTGTAAACAGAAAAAAAAGGAGCCTTTGTATAAATTACTCTCATCTTCAGCAATTCCTTGCAGTACTTCCTTGATCCCTTGATTCCTTCCTAGATTCACCCTACTAATCATGAGGTTAAGGACATACTGCTTGAAAGATGCAGTAATGACTTGGAGCCCAGCACAAGCAGTAAAAAATTGCACTGTTTTCGGAAATATTGTCATTATCCTATAAATATGGCATATCTGCATAGTCTCTGTCTTAGCACATATGGACCACGGAGAGGAAATTTTATTACATCATCACATTATCATGTGTTGTTGGCCAGAATTTTGGGAGCTGTTCCTTAACTCCAGGATGAGATGAGAGCAAAAAGAGGAAAGAAACAACTGGCTGGCAAAGCTGTATCAAGGAAGAATGTTCAATTTTTTAAAATAATTTTTCATCTCAGACAGTTGAACAATGGTAGAAATATAAACCCATCTTCCCCCCATTTGGTCACAGTTTCTATGGAACTTTGTGTGCATTTTATGCATGTGTTGAAGTCATTTGCTTGGCTGTATCCCAAAAAAGCAGAGACCTCTATTTTCCTTTACTATATGACATAAAAGTAATTGCAACACAGGCCAGAGTAATGCATTCAGTTTGGCCCTATATAGTACTCATATCAAAGCCTCTGCAACAGGGAAGATCTGTGGGACCAATAAAAGCGTGTTCATCACATCTGCCACGGCAGGAGGCAAACCTGAGCTGTGTATCTGGTCTGCACCCACAGCCAGGTGAGCCAGTGGAGTTCTGGGTTAGTTTACCTGCAGGGTTACACCATGGGTGTTATAGAAGAGCAGGCCTGAAGGCCTACAAAAGCATCTTCCCTAGGCCCGGTGGTAACCATGGAAACACTTCCAGGTCACCTGAGCTGGGCTAGAAAAGAGGACTATGGGTCAGTGACCTTCTTGACCAATGGCCCAGGAAGATTGTGGTTAGTGGCCTTATCTGGTATTATTTACACCTTACCATAATAGGTAATATCTAGGGAATACTCCAGGTGACTGGGTGAAATCCTGGGATTTGATCTTCCTGTTTATATGAGGTTATATCCTGTTTGTGCACTGGTATTTAGGTAACCTGAGCTGCACAATGAACGTCTTTGCACTTCTCCATCTGGCATGCAAAGTCCTTGCCCGGCGTGAATGCTGCCTTTACCCACCCGTACACAGGTGTGGACTTCTGAAGATGAACCATCCCCTCAACCCCAAGGACACTACTGCTTGGTTCTCCATGGAATCAGTCACAGGATCACAGAATGGTTTAGGTTGGAAGGGACCTCAAAGATCATCGAGTTCCAGCCCCTCTGCCATGGACAGGGACATCTTCCACTAGACCAGGTGGCTCAAAGTTTGACCACACAGGGAACCTGCATAGGTTTGGTCACCTACAGAGATGTGCTCTCTGTGATCTCAGAACTACTCACTGACTTCTGGGGGAATCTGCAGAAATCACCCTTCCATGGAACTGAATGGTTTGGGGGATTGGATTTGTTTGTTTTTTTCCATGAGGAAATTTGCTTTGTGGTGGAAATGACTCATTGATGGCTATGCAATGCCAGATACGTACATGGGAGTCTGAGCTACCAGCCAGGTTAGACGTGCTTGATTGCTACCAATAAATGAAGAAAAATAGGTCAAAAAGAATAGAGAAAATATGGGAAACTCATATATCCTGCTTCATAATCCTTTGTTAAAAACCAAGATGTGCCTACACATATGAATGAAGTGGGCTCTGAAATCTCTGTACCTTATGCATTACCTGCTCAGAGCAGCACCATTTTTACAGGATTTAAGACCACCTTTCTTGCATCCTGTGAATTACAAGTCACAGAATATCACCCAGTTGCCTGTAATCCGATCATGCTAAAGGATTATCTTGAAAAGCACCTGGAAACAGCAAGAGACTGAGCAGCCATCACTCACCGACTTGTTCCAGCAATCTAATCAGTCTCCCTTTGGAGAGATTGGTAGGTCTTGCCTCCACCCTAACCTTGTCTCATGTTAACTGATAGTTTTTGTATTCTGCACAATTTCTCTTGATGTTTTCTCCAGGCCACCAAGAAGCACCTCATTCTTCTTATCTAGGAACTTACAGAAGCCAAATTTTCTAATAACTTGCTTATTTCATTGTGAGATATTTTCTTGCTGCCCTGTTGTTTTGGGGTTTTTTCTATGGCTTTTCTCTGCTTCCTGTGCATTTTTTCACCATCCCTTTAAAAACAGAGTTATCAGGCCAAAGTGTAGTACTCCAGTACTCACTGCTGCTGCAAAACCAGGTAGAAATCACATCCCTTCTCTTACTCACTTTCCTCCACTGTGTATGTCTGATGATGACATTAGTGATGTAATTTCCCCCAGCACCATTCTTAAGGTTCAAATTCATCTGTGTATCCAATATCATCATCTGATTTGGTCTGTGTTTCTAGGACTCAGCTGCCACCTTTATTCACTTGCATTTATTTTGAATGGGCCTAATTTACAAAATGTTTCAGCATCTCTCTATTATTTCCTAATCACAGGAAAAATGTAGAAGTCTGACAAGATTTATGCCATTGGGAAGCTCTAGTTTCAACCCCAAAGGTGCTGATAAAAACTTGGGTGTGGACCAATCTCTGTGAAATCCACTAAGAGATCTATTGCTTGATAAAATCTACTCACTAAAAAAAAGTAAATAAATTGATAACTGCCAGATAAGGGGTTCTTTAAACCATTAATACTTGTGCTTCAGTGTTGTACAGGGCATATTTTATCGTAGTTTCTTTAGAATATTATGTGGTACTAAAATCCTAAAATATCTCGAGCATGTTCAGGCTATGCACTCTCATTATTCAGTCAGTTTATTGCCATATACAAAGCATCAGTTTTGTTAAATAAGAGCCATTTGCATATTAACATGTCATTAACAGTCATTAATTGCAGTCCTAGCCTCGAGCCTTATGGCTGATTTATAAACATGTCTCTTTTTCATACAGACAACTCATTGGCTTTGAGCCTATCTTTGCATTGTCTTGTTTGTCTTCAACAAACATTGGCAGAGAACTAACATTTTCCAGTCATTTGTAGTTTCCCCAGTATTGTGAGATTAAAAGGAAACATCGGGGAACCAGACATCACATCAGCTTCACTTTAAGGTGCCTGAGTCAAAGTTATCCAGATCTGCTGTTGTTTCTTGTTCTCTGACCCACTACAGGTTCAGAAGTTAGTTTGTCATCCTCATGTGATCTCAGAGTATCACCCTGCTTGCTCCCAAATACAGACTGGAAGCATGCTACCTTCATTGTTACTGGCATTTAAGGTGTTCCTGATATTCTTAAAAAAACTCTCCTTCTTCCTGTCTTTGTCCCTTTTAACGCTGGATAGTGTCCAGCTTCTCTTATCAACCACCTAATTAGAGAGAAATCCCAAAATATATTCCCAACCTTTTCATTTGTAATATTATCTTATTTTTAAATTACTTTCACTCACTGCTTTTACTTGCCAATTGTATTTTTTAACTATAACTAGAGTGCCTTTTTTTTTCATTTCTGATGTTTTGACACCTTTTCCATCAATAAAGTCCAACTGCTGTCCCTGATGACTTTTCTTTCTTTTAGTGCAATTTTCATGGCAATTCTCGAGTTTATGGGCAAACCTCACTGCTTCCATTTCTGCTATGAGAAATGCTGAACAAATGATAAAAAGAGTTTGAAACTTCAGAAGGAGATTCCCAGCATACAAACACATGGAGCACCCAAAAATAATAACTAAAAAATGTAAATCAGTACAAGCAATCTATTGGTGATTTTGTTAAAACATCTACCTGAGTGCATCAGAGCCGTTCACAGGGTATTGGTTTGATTATTAGGGTAATTAAGCCACTGCCTGGTTGTGTGACCACTGTCAACTTTTCCTCTGCATTTGTCCTTTGAAAATTAACACATAAAAATAAGTAAATTGTATAATAAAGATCTGTGTTTAAGAAGAGTTCAGTGAAGGCTGCAGATGCAATCATAAATCTGATATTCTTAACTGTCTGAAGACTTGCAACGATAAACTTTTCATCTGCGTATTTCCCCTTGTTTGTTTGCTTTTTTAATATGCAGTTTCCCAGGAATTTGGGGGGTTTTTTACTGAAGGAAGAAAGCAGCTTTCTTTTCATACATTGTTGTTTGTTTGCTTGGTTTTCTAATATGCTGCTCCCATGGATTTTTCCTTTTTTTGTGGTAAGAGAAGAATCCCACAATGTTTTTGCATCAGTCTCCACGCTCAGCAGCAGCAGCACAGCTCGAGCTGTGTCTCAAGCTCTGGAGCAGAGACAGAGCTGGTCTGCAGCCCTTGCAGGAAACCTCTGAGCCACAGCCTGCCAGGTGTTAAGCAGTGCTGTGCTGCTGAGCCTGATGTGGTGGGCACAGGTGAGTTTACAGAGAGATCTTGTGGTTTTTTGCCTCCTGCTTTTATGTCTCTGTCAGTGGGGTTTTACTGACACAGGCCGTGCAGTGTAAAACATGAATATATGTGGCCACACATTCAAGTTCCAGCATGGTTAACAGGTTCACAGAATTTTCTTGAGAATCACCTGTGACAGAAAAATGATTTTGTGACTAAAGTGCAGCTCAGGTGAATACATCTGGAATTCCACACAATAAGAGAAACAGGCAAATCTCTTAACCCTAGCCTTCCTTGAAGCGAAATTTTTAAGACCAGCATACAGAAAGGCTCTTCTTGCATTTCTCAGAAAGATTAGAGTAGTGCAGGAAGTCTGACAAATGTCTCTATAATTCTCCCTGTGCTATGACAAGGTTAGGTTAAATATTTGTGTTGCTCAACTCTCATGCTGCATCACCACTGAGGCTGTTGCTGAGCACGTTGTGAGACCTACCAGCTGTGAAGGCAGTGCAGGAGACACAGGGAGCAAAGGAGGCTACTGAAATCTGTGGAGGATTTCTTTGCAGATGATGGGATTACTCCTGGCAGGGCACGTTCCTCTCCATAAAGCCATCACTGGTTGATCTTTCAAGGGCTGAGTGCCACCAGCTGTGATCTTCTACTCTGGAACACTTTTTAGGAAACTACTAGAAAATGTGATTTCTGTAGTCATTCAAATTAATTACAGATTGAACATTTGCATAGGAAACTTAAACTCATGGCTGTATTTCCTGACTTTCCTCAGCATTTTTTTTTAAATGGGTTTTGTTCTGAAGATGCTGGAAAACATGATTCTATTGGAAATTCTCTTGAAGAGTTGCAAACAAAATGTTTGCAACTTAAAGCTCTGCATTTGTCTCTATTTTTTTGCTCAGGCCACTTACTAATCCCACATTTATGATCTTGTTTTGATGATTTCAGCTTGCAGGATGCAAAATATGAATGACACCAGCAAGAGTCACACGACCTATTGGTTGACCCCAATCTCTGAGTGATGTACTTGTCTGATTCCACTCTTGATTAGTAAATACTGGGGGATAAATTCCCACTGTCAGATAACACCACCCAAAATATACTTTCAAGCCAACTCCCTTGATCATATACTGACTTAATACCTATTGTAATTTGTGCCTTCTTTTGGAGTGAACTATCTCTTCCTGCAACAAAAAACCTGCCATGGGGCACAATTCAGCTTAAGGGCCCTTCCCACTAAACAGGACAAGTAAGTCTGTGTGTTGGTTTTGCATGGCCTGGTTTTTGGTAGCAGGAGGGCCGTAGAGGTGGCTTCTGTCAGACGCTGCTGGAAACTTCCCCCATGTCCAGCAGAGCCACTGGCTGATGGCTCTGAAGATGGACATGCTGCTGGCCAAACTGGGCCAGTGAGAGATGGTGGTCACACCTCTGTGATAACATATTCAAGAAGGAAATCAAAACAAAGTGGACACAGTTTTTTCTTCTAGTCAGAGAAGAGGAGGAGGTGAGAACATGTAGGGAAACAACATGGTCACACCAAG
Source organism: Daphoenositta chrysoptera (assembly GCA_013397915.1). Lineage (NCBI taxonomy): Eukaryota > Metazoa > Chordata > Aves > Passeriformes > Daphoenositta > Daphoenositta chrysoptera. The sequence goes on from VZRO01006125.1 coordinate 408,368, forward strand.
GTCAGCGGAGAAGGAGGGGCAGGAGGTGCTCCAGGTGCCGGAGC
>VZRO01006125.1:409694-583758 GCA_013397915.1 Daphoenositta chrysoptera
GTGATGAACTGACCAAACCCCCCTGCCCTGTCTCCCTGAGCTGTTGGTGGGAAGGACGGAAGGGTTGGGGGAAGAAAAAGTGTTTTAAGGGCTTATTTTTACTTCTCATTATCCTCCTCTGACTCTGTTAGTAATAAACTCACTTTGTACCTCTAAGATGAGCCTGTTTTGCCCTTGGAGTGTTTCCTTCAGTCCTTATCTCAGCTCATGAAGCCTTCAATAAATTTTCTCTCCTCTGCCCAGCTGTGGCAGGGGAGGGTTGGTGGCCAACTTTCGTGGGTGCCTGGCATTTGGCCAGTTTCAAACCACAACAGTCTGCAATGTACACAGCTCCTAGCCTCACACCAGCCCTCCAGCCCTGCATCCTCCAACACAAACACTCCTCCAAGGCAGGTTATGTAGTTTGAAGGCCCATTCCATCAAAACTGGTCCACAGAGTGGTTCACAAACTGCTTTGAACAGCTGAAGTAAAACTAATGCACATAAGTTGGTGATGATATCTCAGAGGCACAGAGTACCTGAAGCCAGGAAAACACCAGTGCCAAGTGCTGTGCACTGTGGCAACCAGAGAGTGCCAGCCCTGAGTGATGTGGGCACAAGGTTTCTGCACCATTTGACTGTGGGGCCATATCCACCCTTTGAATGGCTATAATATATACATTTAATATACATGCAGCCTGAAATGTACTTGCCCGTGCAACTTATGAAGTCTTCCCATTTGACTCTGCTGTGTTTGCTTCTCTAGGCTTAAGAGAGATTTAATCTTTCCAGTCCTCATAAATTATTCATAGCAAACATTTTAAAAGTTGAAATAACCAAACAATATTTTCCAATCAGTGTCTAACACACATTAATAACCCACTTGATCTTTCACTAAGCTTCCCCCTCCAGTTCTGTACAATATACCAGTATCCATAAATGGTGAAAGAACCCTGGAATCCCCAACAGCCATCCAAACAACAAAAAAATGACTGTTATTTTCACAATGTGTAATGGGAATGCTATTTGAGATGCATCATACTCTTTACACACTGCAAGAAGCATCCTCTGTTACTTGAATCCCATCATTTCCCTTGGACAAGGGTCATGGAAATGAAACCCACAAACCTTATGTTTAAATAACATTGTAGAGCCTGGCTGCAACCCATGACCATAATGAAAATGCCTAATTAAGGTTTCCAGTTCACCCCTAATTCTCTCCACATTGCTTAAGTATTACAGCATATGTCTCACGTTGTGCTTACAGGGAGATCCCTCAGGGACTGAAGAGTCCCTCCACCCAAGCAGTTTGGGTCAATCAGAAAGTATTTTATTAGTTCTGAGTGATCTTTAATGTTATTTGAATACTGCAATCTGGATAGTAGACTCTGGTTTTTACAGTAACATTCAAATAAGTCAAGGGCAGCCTAAATATGGCAATGTTATTAGCAAAGCTGTTAAACATTACTGCTTGATTTTTTTCCTTCAATCACTACAACATACAAAGATAAAGCACTAAACAAAGGTCTTAGGAGACAGAACTTTCTCACAAGGTTTCTAGGTGACTTTGAACTATCATTTAGGTCCACATTTAGCCTAGATAGCTTTGATTTTAGGTTACCTACATTGTCAAAGCATGAGAAAGACAGAGAAGGTAAAAAAGAAGGTAAAAAAGAGTCTTTCAAAGAGAAGTTCATTATGCATTAATGAGGATTGTCCAGGTGACCGACCTTCTTTGAAAGCTGCAGAACCTTGGCCAGCTGTTTTCCTGCTTGAGGAGCTTCAGTCCAGCAAGTAAAATAAATAAAAGACATTTGGGCATATGTCTCCAGGCAGCCGATCTGTAACTGGTAAATATTTGCCTTTGTGTAATGGGGAGCATTGTAACAAATATTCCCTGGAGATCAAGAGATGCTGCATCCACAGTAGCTCAGCTGCTTCGATGCAGGTCCTGCCAGTAGGACATGATGTGCAAATGATCCTGAAACTCACACAGAGCACACGCTTTTCCCTGGCCTGTGTGCATTACTTCTATATGTGATAGTTCAGATCAGTTTAAACTGAAAGAGGATAAATTTAGGTAGATATTAGGAAGACTCTTTACTGTAAGCACAATGAGACACTGGAACATGTTGTCCAGAGAAGCTGTGGATGCCCCATCCCTGGAGGTGTTCAACATCAGGTTGGAAAGGGCTGGAAAGGGTTGGAAAGGGAGGTGTCCCTGCCCAAGGCAGGAGGGGTTGGAACAAGATCCTTCAGTTCCCTTCCACCTCAAACTGCTCTGTGATTCCGTGATGACCAGCCTGACTCTGGCACTGCTCTGAGGAGTGGTGCATCCCAGAGAAGCACAGCAGATCAGCTGAAGAAGAGCTGAAGCTTTGCTGTTGCTGTTTTTGTTAGTGCCTGGTACATCTGGCCTTGTGCAAGATTACAGTTTATCCTCTGGCATCCTGCTGCTCGTTGTAAATTGGTGTTTACCACACACACTTCTTTAATAGCAACCCAAGTTTATAGCAAATTGAATACCACCTAAATGGGAACTGTTTGGCTTTGTAAAGTTGCTTCACTGCTATTTTAGTTTTATTGACAATTGTATTTATTTTTATAGGGACAGTGTTTTTCTTTTCCCATGTCTTGCAACATGACTAAGAGAGAGGCAGAGGATTAACCCTTCTACATCCAGACCACTAAACCCAATGCACATCAAGCCAAGCTTCAGAGCTATAGACAACTGCTCAGGGGAAAACCACTAGATCTGAGAGGGTTCCCAAAACCAGGGGCATCTTTGTACAGAGTACACATTTTGCTAGGAGAAGTTTGTGCCCTTAGTGAACCCAATGTAATAAACTGTTACTATAATCAAGTTGTCATATCTTGGTTCTGACAACTTCCTCAATGAGGGGCTTTTCCTGCCACAGACCCAGTGAGTCTGGAAACTAATTTAAATTTTGAAGCTATTTTCCATTTTGAAGAGATCTGTAGGCTATGTCTACATCAAGTGACAACCTAGCCTGTAGTTACTCAGATATGCTTTAAACATAGATTAGGACAAGGAGCAACAGCCCAGAGCTTTGATGTGGATTTTTTTTTCCCCAGGCAGATACACCAGCCCCCCCTAAGCCATCCACAGGCTGCTACTGACACCTGAAGGGAAGTGCTGGTTGGCATGGGACAAAACTGGAGCAGCTTAAACTTTAGGTATGACCACAGCACCGTTAGGCCTATTCCCCTATTTTAACACCACAGCTGTAGCCACACAAACAAGTCTGAACCCAGCTTGATGTTCCTAATCCTGATGAATGCCTGCAAGTTAGCATAGACAGTAAAAATTCCAGAGGGTCGTACTTTATTAAGACCTCATGTTATTTCATGAGGCAGTGTTATTTCATGGCAGTTGAGGCTCACATTTTTACAGGACATAAGACAAAGAGAGGTCGGTTTGCCAGGAATGGATGTGTTCATTCCCACTCCATATATGTATCACAGATGTCTCACAAGACAGTAATCTAAGACTGATCTGCAGCAGCACAGATAATTTATGTTCCCCTTCCACAGCTAACTGTCCTTCCTTGATTACAAAATATTTCCTTCTCTTTCCTCCTTAAAAAAAAAATAATAAAAGCTCTGTTTGGGACGCTTGGTGGGATGATGGAATGTCTGTTACACTGAAATAGGGGACTGTGCTGGCTAAATATTGATGTGTGGAGTGTAACATTTATGGAAGATGTCATCTTTAAATGTTTAGCAGCTGCTCCTCACGTAAGATGCCCTCTGTCCCTGCAGAGAGAACACACAACAAAGACTGTGATGCTGAAATATTCTGCACTCTGGGATTTAGGATGTCTCTTCTCTTAGGGCAGGATGTAATAAAAAATTAACCTATGGATGATTAGGAAGTGTTTAGCAAGGATGGGAAGGCAGGGAGTGTTTTTTTAGTCAACTGAAGCCCCATGATGGCTAAAATAAGCTTTCATCCTAAAATGAAATACAGACCTGAAGTTCAAAAGTAGAACCTGTGTTGCCAGCTTGCATTTCTGAGACAAAACTATGGGGGTTTACTGGAACTAAAGCAGCTCATGTCTTCCAAAATAAAGCACAAGCCTGGTCATGGGATGAGAAGTCCATCATAGACCGAAACCATAAAAGATCTAATCATCAGATGTGATGACAAGGGGAAATATCCAAGAGTTGATTGCTCTTTTAGTAGAAGTTTCTCTTTTTTTCTCATTATAAGACCAGTTAAGGGCAAACCTTTTGTGTCCTCTTTTTATTTTTGTTTCTGTATCATTGTTTATAATGAATTGGATGGAGAGGTTTTATATATGATTCTATGATTTATTGTTCTTGGATTTGAATTTATTTGGGCAAGTTACTCATCTGTGACTAATTATATTTGTGTTAATGTCATAAACATGTTGTTCTAGAAGAGATTTTTTTGTATTTCTTGTCTTCTTTACTGTGTAGTGAATATAAATTTTTTCCTAAAGAAAACCTATCCAGAATCTCACAACTCTTTTTACCAAATATATGTTAATCACAACAATTTGCTCAAGAACTAGGAAAATCCCACTCGGCTAAATATCACATATAGGCAGAAAATAAAAGAAGATATGGCTGCAATCTGCGTTGTTGTCCATGCTCCAAGTGCTGTTCTTTAATAGCACAGTATCTTTAATAACACAGTATCTCAGTCATGGCATGGAGGATGAGCATGTAACAGTAAACAGATTCTTTTCCTGCTAGTTCTTCACCAGTAATCCCAGTTCCACCACTACAGGACAAGGCTAACATTGCTTCACACTCAGAATTTGGAACGGTTTTAATTTGCCTGCCACATTTTTACACAAACAAGTTTGCCTTTTCAACCAAACCATGAGGGTTAGAAATGTACTTTTATTTGAAAGAACAAGAAAATCCTTGCAAAATCACCTCAATGCAAAATGACCTCAAAGCTGTCTTTTGAACAAAAACAAAAATTACGTGTCTTTTAATGATTTCATTCTTCTTCCAGGTCTGTTCTTACCAGTTTCAGAGTCTGGTCCTGCCACTCTTGGTAAATACAGCATGGGATGGAAATAAAGGCAGTGTTCATCAATTTGACTACATAAAAGTTAAGAAAGCTGAGCTAAGATAATCATACTGTGTCAACATTCCAGAGTCACCAGAAGAAGACAGGGATTGGGGATTGAGACAATTTATTTTAAACACCTATCTTAGTATGAGAACAATTTCCCTCTGGGATTGACTGAAGAGGGAGTCTGCCTCACCATTTGGAATACAGGCATAACAGATGTATAATCTATTTATTGTAGGTGACCTTAATTATATTCTACATGCCCTCGACAGAGCCCCCACGAGTCGTGGCATGCCTTTCAGCATGAAAATGTTCTGAGAAAATACCAACCTTGCAAAGGCCAGAGCAGACACCATACATGAAAGAGTGCCCCAAAATAGCATTGAAGTGGGCATAAACAATGTGTGTCCTCTGTGCAAGGACAAATTCCACCATCTTATTCCTGTCCTGTTCCTGAACTTTGGATTTTAAGGCCCTCTGGGATCTGGTAATGAGGCTAAAGCATTTCATTTATGAAATTAGTTCTTATAACACACATGGTCATCTTAAAAGAGCCCTGTGCTGGAGAAGTACTGGAAGGGCAAAATATCCACGATGGAAACACTTCCTAAAACTGATGATCAGTTTTCTACCCCGTGCAAGTGATTGCTACTTGCAGTACATATACATGCCAATATCTTTGGAAAACAGAAACCCACTGAAAATCTTCACCACAATCCCCCCTGGTCTGATGCTGAGGTATAAATAGAACATGTGCTTTCTTTCCTCATGCCAAGCCACAACAATACTCAGTAATGGGTGCTTCCCATGTTATTCTTGCTGTGGGACAGACAGGGTCTGGCTCAGAAGCACCATGGTGAAAAAAGCACAACCCTAATTGCCTTGAAATTGGGTCTAGAGGGAGCAGTTTCCTGTCTAAACCTGCTGTGCTAATTATAGTCCTGCAAAATGAAAATGAACTCTGACCCATGTTTGCAGACACAGCTCGAAGACAGCCCTTGGCCAGGATCCAGAGGCAATCTCCAGGCAGTGGGTCCCAGAGCTCGTGAATCACCAGGAAAGCAGATCCTCCATGTGGACATTGACAGAGGAGACAAAAATTTTGGACAGACAAAGAGATTAGAAACAAAATCTGATACACAAACAAGGTGGGTGGAAATTCAAGAAAAATAAAGATGGCAAGTGGACCTTGTGAAAGTGTATTTGTCTAAGGACAGTATGGAAAATAAAGTTTGTTTTATAACTGAGATGTGAAACTGAAGGGAGTTCAAGTTCAGAGTCTGGTTCTTGTAGACACTTGTTTCATATTTTTCATCATGTCACTGATTCTATGCTTCAGAGTTTAGAAAAGGCTTTGAAGAACAGTGTTCCCTGTGCCCTTCTCTCTGCAAGGGAAGAACTTGTAATTCCTCTCTATATTGCTCATATTTTTGCAGGAGCCCTTCTCCCCACTCCCTGCATGAAGAATAGTTCAAATATGCAGACATAGCTACAGACTTCACATTCATAACTTGTAAACAGAGATTGCCATAAAACTCTTCTGAAGAGTTTGAAGTAACTGAAGTAAAGAAAATGTATGAACAATAACTAAAAGAAGTCATTTCAATGTGTCCAAAGTTTAATTTCCTGGGGATATTTCAGCGGTGGCAAAGCGAGCTGAGCCTTCTTGGATCCTTGGTGAAACTATAGTTTACTTGATGATTTAGACTGATGATTTAGATCCTATAACTGAGATTCTGTATTTGAAGTATAAATGGAAATTATGTTGTTTCAAAAATTTGAATGCAAAAAATAATGTCTAAGAGGGCATAAGTGAATGAAGAGAGTGCCTGTCAATCCATAAGAAATGTGTCTTTCTATATGGGTCAGCAGTTGCATGTCAACTATCCTCAGCAAGTTTTCCCGGAAGAAAAAAAAAGGCGTAGCAGAGAAATCATGGTTGGATTTGTCACTAGGACCATGGGGAGTGGAAGCACTTTTCATAGAACCATAGAATCATATCTTGGGTTGGAAGGGACCCTCAAGGGCCATTAAAGTCCTGGCACTGCACAGAGCATCCTGACAGTCCCATCATGTGCCTGAGAACATTGTCCAAACCCTTCTTGAGCTCTGTCAGGTTTGGGGTTGTGACCACTTCCCTGGGGAGCCTGTTCCAGTGCTCAGTCAACCTCTGGGTGAAAAGCCTTTTCCTGATATCCAACCTAAACTTCCCCTGACTTTTCTTCAGGCCGTTCCCTCGGGTCCTGTCACTGGTCATCAGAGAGAAAGATCAGTGTCTGCCCCTCTGCTTCCCCTCCTGAGGAAGGTGCAGACTGCAATGAGGTCTCCCCTCACTCTCCTTCAGGCTGAACAAACCAAGAGACCTCAGCTGCTCCTCCTATGGCTTCCCCTCCAGACCCTTCACCATCCTCACAGCCCTTGGACAGTCTCTAACAGCCCTATAGCCTTCCTATATTGCAGCACCCAGAACTGCACTCTCTTTTAAAAGAGCATTTTTAAACAGGTCAATTAACCCACAGCAATCAGTCACAAATCCCATTTAGTTTTACTTCTAAACCTGGAAGAAGGTTTGTAGCCAAGATTGCACGATTAGACATTAAGTGTTTGAGGACAGTAGGCTTTTCATTTGGAGCGTTTTCAAAAGCATCCAATTTCAAGCATGTTGTTGAGCTTCCTACCTACATCTAAATTACCAAAAACATGCATAGGATCATGCCTTTATTGATTCATTGATTTCAGACAGAAGTAGTGAATGGAACGTGTTAAACCAAAATGAGAGCCTGGCCTAAAATTCTTCAGTCTTTAGTAAGCAGGGTTGATCATTTTGTCTTCAGCCTCAAAAGGGTAATTGTTATTCAGTTCCAAAACTCTTAGCCCTGACAAATCTGAGCACTGTTTATCAATTCACTCAACTAAATACATCTGACAGTGGCAGGAGGTTCTGAAAGGTTTTGCAGCCAGGGTGGGATTACTGGTGTCTCGCCTGTTACCAAAGGTAACTGGGTACAGCCATCAACACTGGTGACGTGATGACAAGGGGAAACATCCAAGAGTCGATCGCTTTTTTAGTAAAAGTTTCTCTAAACTTGGCTGTGTGAAAAATTGGAGTAAAGGGAATGTTCAGCTTCCAGGTTTCCAGGTTATGTTAGTCACACTGGAATTAATAACACTTTGAAACAAAATACCTTCTTGAAAAAATACAAATTTAGCTCTGGTAGAAATGAAAAACTTTTCATTAATGCAGGCACTGAAGATAATTGAGAATACATCTGTGTTTATCACATGAGAAGCCCACAAAGCATCCAGCAGTTTCGGGATTAGGGAACAAAAAGAACATACGGCCATCGGCACGATGGAATTTCCAGCACAGCAGACAAGAAACCCACGTTTTCACATCTCAACACGAAAGAAAAAATGAACGCATGCCTTGGAATTATGAAACTGTGGTTGAATTTCCAAGAAATCTTAGCAGCTGTGATTGAGCCAAACGCCTCCAGGCAGGAATCCTGATGTGAGCACATTAGATGAGGAGAGAGTGCTTGGGATGCTTGTGGCAAGGAACGTCTTCAGGCTCAGAGAGGTCAGAGAGCTGCTCAGAGGGCAGGTCAGGCTGCTGTGCTGGTGAGAACCACGTGGAACCAGGTCTCCTCTCAAAGGGCTGCAACAGAAAACAGTCAGAGATTAACTAAACAAAACAAGAGCTTGATACCATGCGTTCATAACTGGCTGATGTGGATGAGCTCTAGGATAGTCAGGTAATAGAGAATCTTCATGGTGAAGCAGAGACTCCAAAACTGATCTTCAAGAGAAAGCCTGAGTTGGAAATGTATCTTCCAGCAGTGTTCTCTGTAATTCCTTACCCCTTCCTTAGCTCCTTGTCTGTCTCGGACAGAGACACTCAGACACAGCTCAAAAGGAAAATAACTCTTCATATTAAAATAAAAGAGTAAGATGAAAAAATAAAATCCTGATAAACCCATCACTTCAAATTTTTATTCAAAATGTATTCAAATCTCTGTCTTCAGGATGAGTGAAGGAAGAGGAAAGTGGGGATAGGTAACATTTTGTCTGGCATGTGGGCAGTCCTTAAAGCAGATGGGACTGCTGGGATTTCATTTTGATGATTCATCCCAAAAGAGAGACCATCCGAATTGGGAAATCCCCTGTTCACAGGAGCATTTTGGGATCATGTGAGACCCTTGAGCCAGATTGGGGTCTCACAAGAATCCCTTAGTAGCTGGTAATCAGTTGTTAGACTTTTGGGCCATGAAATACCTGATCCACGAGGTGCCTCAGCCCTGGTAGAAGTCCTCAGTCTGTGCCCTAGGCTGCTCTGCCTCTCCTGGAGAGGAACCTGCTGAGCTGGAGGCACATCCTCTGCCAGCACCTGTGGGTGCTCATTACCTTCAAAATGCTTCAGAAAAACTTAGTCCCAGCATTTTGGAAATTATAGGAAAAAAAGAGAGATTTTGTTAGTAAACAATAGATAATGTAATTTTCTGTAGTTCTTTCCAATTATGTACAGTGGCTACAGCTGTATTAGTGAATTAAATAAAACTGGAACTTATCTCTGACCTCCTGTCCTGATGAATCCTCTGTGCAAGACAGGAAATTTCTCCTGTGTTTCCTGGCCCTGGATTGTCACCATCACTTCACATCATCCTCCCCTTCAGAATGATTAGTTCTGATGGACAATAAATAATATCAGGGAACACAGGAAGAGACAAAATAAATACTTTTTTCTTCAGGATAAAACATTTCAAATTACTCTGTAGATGAAGATCAGAAAGAATTGAAGTCATCCAGACATTTGCAGTAGTAGTGAAACACCTGGCCCCAGATTGTTGGTGATTTCTTGAGGGATGATGAAATGAAGCCTTTTGAGTAGCTTTCAAAAGCAAGTGATACAGGGATTCCTGTTTGCTGGACAGATTTTTTTTCCCCAGTCAATTAAAGAGAAAAAAAAGAAACTCTCATTTTCTGTTGTGCTTTTTGCTCTTTGGAACTGAATACAGAAAATATTCTACAATTTCAAATAAACAGCCTGAAGACTGAAATTTTTTGCCTTGGTCTTTGTGGTGGAAGAGTGATTGCACCCTCCACAACAAAATCTCCCCAAGGCCTTATGCAAGAAGGAATACGCTGCCATATCCTTCCTCTTTTTTTTCTCTCTTCTGCGTTTTGTGCAGCAATTGGTTCTATCAACACTTCATTTTTCTTCATTGAGAATCAACCGTTAATCCCAAAGGAACCCTGAATGGTAGCCTGAGCCTTTTCAGAGTTTTGAATGTTTGGATTCCTTCAGCAGAGAAGAAAAATGAAAGAAAACTTCATCCCTTCATCTTAAGGCTGTGTCTGACTCACCAGCTACTGGATGACAATCTGGAAAGTTTTAAGCTCTCCTGACAGTTCTGGCCATTAATAACTGAGATGATACATGCTTTTTTGAAACTGCCAACAACCTCGTCTGTCCAGGCTTTAGTCACGACTCTGTTGATTATTTTTATGTCACTTAACACTGTTTCTACAGGGGACATTTCATTTAATGAAGTTGTTCACAAGAAGACTCTGAAAGGTAATAAGAAAACTCAGCAGACATCTGTGGAAGGATGTCTGGCTCCTAAGCCCTTACCAGCTCACCCCAGTACTGGTGCAGAGGCTCCCAGTTCCTTCTCTGGGATTTTGCTGTGGATCCATGGATCTCTGTGGCATCTGCAATTTCTCTAGGCATAAGCAAGTAGAGTAGTGCTGTCTAGAAGAGTGACAGAGAAACCTGCTACTGCTAAATGCCTTTAAAGATTCCCTTTAGCTACGAATGTATTTTGGGAATTTAAGATAAGAGGTCTTGATGCAGCTCTTAGCATCTGCAACTTATTTCCATATTCATCTTATTTGCTGCCTGTCTGCAGGGATTGACCCAGAGCTGCAATAAAAATTAATGTCCCTCACATGCCACCAACTCTACGGGTTCAGACCACAGCCAAACAAGCAGTGACTAGGGAAGGCTGCAGCCAATGGGGCAAAACAAATATATAAGAGTAAATTGGATGGTCTGGCATTGTAAAAGATGAGGAGATGATGATGCACAAGAGAAAACCTTCAGAGTGTTTCTGGGCCTTTAGCTGGGCATTTAAAAGTGCTGTAAAGACTTCACAGCCATGGGACCCATTTACACTGTATCTCACTAGGGTGACAAAATATTGTGGGTATGTGTGTACATATAAAATGCACTGTTTCCTAACAGACACTAGCACAGCCTTCCTGCCCAGGATTCGCTGAAAATGTTGTGCCTTGGGCTGTTGTTAAAAAGATACTAAAAAGTGGCACAGAACATGCCTGTTGCACATTGCACTTGGAGGGGATCTAGGCAAATATAGGGGAACAGAGCAATATTTTTAAGTTGCATTGAGTCTCTGGCTTGTCTCATGGTGCACACCTCTGGAAGGAGGCTTGCACTGACAAAGGGAGAATTTTGTGTTCAACTGTTCACCCTGCTCAGCCCTGGGCCTGTCTCTCCTCCTCCTGCCCAGCACCAGCAGCTGATGCTCTGGCAAGTGCTCTACTCCTTCCCTGAATGTGGACATCTGTCCCCTCTCACTGTCCCTGCAGATCTCTGGTCCTTCTTGCAAGAAGTGAACACCCAAGTTAGTTATCAAATATCATGATCTGATGTTTGATGCTTTTAGCTCTTGTGCTGATTCTGTCTGCACTGCAGCCCACAGCGTGTTGGGGGCTTGGAATGTTGCCCCAGTTGTTTCTAAATTAGCCGTGGACCAGGCTCAGCCCTGCAGCACTGCCCCTTCCCAAGGCTGGGGCTTGGTGGTCTTGCAGTGTCAGCAAGTTTGTTCTGCTCTTCCCTGCCCATTGCTCTCACCAGGGAAGCCAGACTTGAAGCCAGAGAGATTTTAGCTGTGGGCTTCAGTGGGAGGAGACCTCAGCTCTATTTGACTTTCTGTTATCCTTCAAAGTACTAAGAACTTCAGGATGCTTCCAGGGCCAGACACTTTCTTGGCTGGTTGCAGGAAGCGTTCCTGATCTGGCTGCGGTACAAGCGGCCAGAATTTCACTTGGATGAATTGTTCTCAAACAACGTCTCCAATGTATTAGGCAAGAAAAGAGCTTTTCTTTTGATGTCAGCTGTTATGCAGGTTCTTTTATCTCAGCAGACTTTCATTCACAGAGCTATTTACTGTGGTGGTTGAGTGAAAATGCTGAGTGGGAATTAAAGATATTGTGTCTCAGGCAGCACTGCAGTGCATTTTTAATTTATTTTTTTTCCTTTATACTATTACCATTAGATTTTATCTACTACCCCTAAATGTTGCTCTTAAGGGGTTGTGAATCATCTGTTTTCTGCAGAGCTCTATTCCTCTAATCAGCACTAAACTCCCCAAGCATCTTTTAACATTAAAAACACTGTATTAATCTGAATTTTTTTGCTCCCTCTATTTACTTTTTTATTCAAAGTCATCATGAAATGGGAAGTAAACCTCAGGAAAAGTGGAAGTGGAATAGGTCTGAGTTCCCCACAGCAGAAGCAGAACAAGCTTCTACCCACAGCAGGTAAAAAAATTCTGTTAGGATTTGCTGCTCTTAAGGACAGAATCACAGCACAGAAACCAAAATGGGCAGGGACTGGAGTCCTTGTTAAGTGAGGACTCTCACCTGCAGAGCAGAGGAAATCCTTGCTGGGACTCTGCAGTCCACCCCAACTGTTGGCTTTGAATCAGAGGCTCAGCTTGAAGGTAGGGGAGAAGAGTTGTGTGAAATGAACATGGACAGTGAGGAGAAATGGGATAGAGTGGACATAAATGATTGGGGGTTAAAAAGAAGAGCAGAAGCAGCTGCAGAGGGCAGGAGGAAGAGGGGACAGGAAAGAGGCTGTGTGCTGGCAAGCTCAGGCTCTCTGCCCAGGAAGGGCTGTGGATATGGAGCAGGACTCTTCCAGGACAGCAGTTCCCGTTGGCTAAGGGGTTGTGATGAAACCTAAATCAGTTGGGAAATGTGGATTTCTTGATACACTTCTGTGCTGGCAAAAGCACCACCATTATAGATGAGTGCTTCTCCACTAGTACAAGCTGATTTGTGCAGAAGGATCTGTCTGGAATAACTGCCCCAATTCCAGTGTCCTCATAAACAGGACATTTTTCTCACACAAACCTGACCTATGGCAGCATCATGAGCAGGGTAGGAATGTGGTCTCCTGTAATTTACCTTCTCCCGTGGGTAATTTCTTACATTGCTCTACCTTAAAATCTACCTGCCCTTCCACTCCACCCTGTCCTGCAGCCCTCACGAGGCGACGGAAAAAGAGGAGTCAAGCACACGATAAAAGAAACCCATGTGGGTGTGTTTAGGGTCTTACACTGGAACAGCCAGCCTTTCATTGGAGCTGGAATGAAGCTAAACTGCTGTCACCAGCTTTGGGTCACTGCCAGGTACACAAAGGGGAGAATGAGATCCTCCACCAGAACCAGCCTGTCAGCTGTGGAGAACTGCCTGCAAGGGAGAGTATAACAGGAAAGGCAAATTTCACCCAAAAGAAAAGGTGGTGGACCAAAGGAGTAGGTTAGATTTGTCTGGGCAGATCCTAAGCACCTGATCCCTGGGAGTCATATTCAGTATTTCGCTTTCTAGTCTTCCACCAGGCTTCACTGAGCTCCAGTCTGTGAGACAATGGCCTTACTGAGAGCTAAACATAGCCCAAGGGGTCTATTTTTAACATGCTAAAATATTCCAAAAAGGTGATAAAAAGGGTGTAAATCTGCAGCTGGACTCCAGGGTGGAAGGTTGTGGGGAGGGGGTTGATGAAAAATGGCTTCTCAGAGAGAGTGCTTCTTTTGGAGCACTTGTGGCATCTTGGCAAAGGAATAATCCATTCCCTCATAAACACAGTCACCACTCCGAGTGGCACTGGTGTGAATCAGTGCAGCTTGCAGCCTCTGGCTCTGATGACATTTTTGACTTCAGCTGAAAGGCAGGCCCGCGGCTTTTGAGAGAATGATCACTGCCAAATTCAAGAACTCCAGCCCTTGTTCAGGCGTTTATTACCAGGCATGAAAGGAGCAAACTGCCATGTAAGTGATCTGAAGCAAACACGTCTGTCAGAGTTTGCCTTCTCTCCTGCCAGCCAACTGCTCTTTGAAAGCAAGTCAGGCTTGTGACAGGGTTTTTGACTTTGTTGGCTGGGCCAGAAACAGTTTTTTAGGATGATCCTTTAACTGGTTCCATGGGACCCTGTCTCCTGAGAGTGCTTGTCCTCGAGTGTTCCCATAGGTGGGCATGCAGCCCTTGCATCTTCATGTCCAAGGGATTCAACCTTCCCGCAGCCACAAGTCCTGACAGCCTGGGAGGCTGCAACAAAAACTGTGAAAAAACAGAGCTTTGGAGTCACAGAAACCAGGCTGCCAGGCACAGCTCTGGCTGGTCTTGGAAGTCTTATTCCACACCCACATCTTGTAGGAGTTACTGACAAGAATGAAGGATAGGACAGCAGGTGTTAGGCTTAGCTGCCAAGGTGCGAGGTTAGGTGTCTAAATAGCTTTGTGAACACGGACCAAATGGGGGCATGACATAGAGCTCTCTTCAGCACATGGTGGGAAGTGTCTGCCTCCTTTCTGGATGAAAGGAAGAGGCAGGTTGCTCCCCTGCATCAAGCATTGCTGGAAACACCTCTACTACTTCTGAACAAAGTGCTGTTGGTCACCTCCCCAGGCTGACCTACACCCTGCGAAACAGGACCTGACTTGAGTAACTGCCTTACATCTTGCTCTGCTACAAGGTAGCATTTTGAATGAAAAAACACCCATCTGGACTTTTTTTGAACTTTAGGCTGATCTAATATGCTGAATTTAAGTGATGTTGCTTTGGTCTCTTCCTGCAATAAACCAACCAGTCAACTGTTAGTTATTTGACCGATTTTTCACCTGAACTTGGGCTTTACTGCAGAGTTGAATCTCCCAGGTAGTCAGCATCCAGCCACTAACTTTTGAGTTGTCACTCCAAAGAGCAGCTATCAATTCAGACTTGTGGTCCCTTTGTTTTAGGATACAAGTATTGAGTAAACTCTTCAAAGCGAGAATAAATCCTTGCCTTACCTAGGCATCCTGTTTTTAAGGCCAAAATCTTGTAAACAAAAGACTTTTCATTGAAAAGTCATCCTTCTATTATTTAAACTTGATATATTTGAGCAATTGTGACTGCATAGTGTAGAAGAACATCCAGTCTCTTTGCTCTTGAGCTTGGGCTCTCATTTCACTTAAACTGACACATGCAGATCACTGTTTTCAGTGGCACATACAAGATGCTGCTGTAAACTGATTGTGACTCCTCTGAGTTCTTTCCTGAATTTAAAACAGGGATATGTGGGTCCCTTTGGAGGTGTGTATTACTTCTGTATGCGAGACAGTACCTGTATGTTAATAATGGTCATGAAAATGCTGGCTGCCCCTGAAAACTGGTCACTGTCTTATTCACATGGAAAAAAAACAAAACAAAACAAAAAAAAACCCAAGCTTTTTTTGGTCTGTCTTGCTAAATATCTCAATCTTAACAAGGGAAGCTAAACAACAAGCTAAATTCTTCCTTTGTTAGTCAATGAACTGCTGCCAATTGCAATGGTGCTTTTGTCTGTGGCCATTGCTCATCATGAAAGGGAAAAGGCTCCTAAATGAGCACTGACCATTGCACAGATGTTGGGTGGGGTTTTCAAAGCCATAGTGGGAACCGGGCATCCAAATTCCCTACAGGTTAGCGGGATCTGACTTACAGAGTTCCTTAGTCAGCTTTGAAAAACAGCTGTAATGTTTAAAAATAGCCAGTCCCATCTGACTTCGATCAGAGGCCTATAAGACACTATCAGTTATATTGACTTGTGCTCACCAGACTCTCTGTAGAGTGATTGTGTAAGAAGCAGGAAGGATAAACTCCTGAGGCATTGCCTCTCATGCCATGATAGCAGAATATATGAGGAATAACAAGAGGAAGGAAAAGGAGGTCTCCATGAAACAAGAAAATAACAGCTTTTGTAATGATTCAAAATCTGTGCTGTGGAACACAGCATTCTCCACACCCAGTCATACACCAGCCTCTCAAAGAGTGAGTAGATTTGTCAGGAATCATGATGCAAAACTGTCTTAATTGTCCTTGAGGGCACATGAGCTCTCAGCTGAAGTTCACTGAGTTTTAGGCAGTGCTGGAATCCAAGGGTCTTTCCTGGGCAGATGGAAAACTAGGAGAAGGAGCAAACATCATCATGACCAAAGGCCATGCCAGAGGATTCACATCTGCAGGGGCAGGAAGTAGTGACCCCTCAGCTTTGGGCCAGATCAACCTCACATAAAAACAGAAAGAGTTGAAAGCCCTGACTATCACACTTCCGATTAACCAAATTCTCTTACACCTGAAACTCATATAAAATCCCAGCCAGGCTGGGGTCTGTGTTTCAAAGACCAAATGAGAACCATGTGGAGGATCTCTGGCTTTGTGATCAGGTTTATTTATTTTAGCTTCACATAGGGAGAAGAAATGGTCCATAAATATCTAATTACTTCTATATAAGCCACTGCTATAGAATGTAGCTGGAGCAAGTTGGAGAGAATGTGAGCTTTTATATAATACATAACATTGGCCATGATGCTGCTGTGATGAAAGACTGAGTCCTTAATTTTAGCCAAGGGAATTATATGATGTGGGTAATAGCAGGATGACAACTGCGAGGTTCCAGCTCTATGTGTCAAGTACTTATGAAAACAATCAACGTTCCAGCATTGCCATTTAGTCAGTTGTTTTCTTTCCAACTCTGCATGGTAAAATATTTCCAATACTCCACATTTTTTCTCTGTTGCCTAATATCTCCTGTGCAAAAGAATCACACAAAATGCTGTAGGTTAGATATTCAAGTATTAAAAGCAACATATACAGAAATGTTCTAATGGCTAGTCTTTCAAAAAATTCAGATTAAATAACTTAAATGGCATTAACTTGAGTTGTCTGTGTGTGTGCTCATAGGAAGTTTCAAAGAATGCTTCACTTTCAAAAAATTACAGCCATTTCCAGTAGGAAGGAGGAAAGCATGGCTCCAGTCATCGTGCTTCTGTGCATCACTTCAGTACCAGATCACTGTAGTCTTTGGTATTTCAGTTTAAAGAGCCATGACCTAAATAGTCTGGGAATGTATTTTTCTTACTAGGAATTATATGTGGGAGCAGACTTGGCCTCTCAGTATCACTAAGGCTAAAGTTTCCTGACCTCTCTCCGTCAGTCCACACGAATGCTTTTCTAATTAAACCTCCTGTTGGATTTGACCAGGATATTTCTAACAGTGTGGTTCCCCATAAGAAGGAAGAGTAAAGTCAGGAAGGTGATGAGACTCACAACCAAAAATACTGAATCACTTGTGCTGCTGCAAAAGTTATCTCAGAATTCAAAGATGTTTGAGCTTAAGGATATGGGATGGAAGATGTGGGAAGTTGAGGAAATGTGGAATTACAGGAACACAAGGGATCATGAGACTGCATTTGTCTGCATCAAAATATACCTTGACAGAAGCAAGTTTAAGGAGGTACAGAGAGTGAGCAGGAGCAGCAGAAGGGAAGAAGAGGGAAGAGCATTTTCATGCTTCTTTAAAGGAGGAAACCAACAGTGGGCTGTAGAAAAGAGGTTTCTAGGAAACTTGTAAAGAGACAGAACAGTCTAAAGAGCTGCATCCATTTTAACAGGGTGGGGATGGGGCAGTCAGTCACTTATGAAATAAAGATATTTTACAAAAATTTTGTACTTCAAGAGTCTCTTTTACCACACTGACAGTTGAGCTGGATATCTCAGGAGGGGTGACTGAAAAGCCCAGTCAGACTGCCTGCCTACCAATCCTACCAGATGGCCAAGGCTGTAATTAGGAGGCTACAAGGTTAAGTTGCTGCATTCCTAGCTCAAAATGAAAACCTTTTCTCAAATTCCTGAGACATCTCTGGGCTCAAGGTGGAGCTGAATAGTGAGTGGGAAAAGATTATATATTTGGCTTTCATCAGCATGAGTCAATACTGAATCTTTTTAAATCTGTCCTCTGTTTACCAGTTCCATGGGCAGCAGAATAATACTAGACTTGCTGTGACCAATAATTAGCTCTCAAATAGGGCAAAAATAAACCCAGTCTTGTCCAAAGAATCAGAGCTGCTGTATCTATAGTTACTGCAAAGAAAGCATCCTCTGTTGAGACACATATTTAAGATCTGGGCTTTAAAAAAGTTCTTACATGGTTTCTTTTGTTTTCTTTTTTTTTTTTCTTTTACCAGTTAGCTAGTTTAGGTGAAGTTAATGATGGAAAACACAGATTGAGTTCTCCATCTTTAGTCTTTTATATTTAGCCAGTCAACAAGTTTCTTGATTCTTCCAATCTTTTTACTGTTTATTGAACAGGATGTAAGAATAAGAACTAGGAGTGTTACACAGGTTTTTTCTGTCTTGGTAGAACTTTTGGAAACCTGGATACAGGGCAGACAGCAGTAGGTGCTTATGTACTGGCAGAGGGCTCAAGCAGCAAAAAAAACCCTTATGAGTTGTTTCACTAAATCATTTCAGCACTGCACAAGAAATTTGTGTCCTACTGGGCAACCTTGATTTTACTTTTTGTGAGGTTTCATGGATATGTGTATGATATACTGCCAACTGAAGATCATCTGTTGCCAAATGGTCCCAGCAATGAATTAACATGATACAAAATACCTTCATGGCCATTAGAGGTATCCTACTATTTTCCTTATGCTTCCAAAACTATTGTGTATCTCATCTTCTTTTTAAGAAAAGATAAATGTTCCAAGGGCAGTGTTATCTAAGGTGTAATTTACATATTCTTTATTATCTGTGCTGTGTGCTCTGCCTTACCCAAATGTCTTGGACAGAGTTTCACAGGGGATCATGAGCTGAGTATAGCATGTGCCTGACTTCATGTGAACAACTCAATACATACTCAAGATTCCCTTCCTAAATTGTTCTTCCTTCCCATTTTGGAGTTCTTTAGTTTTCTCCAGAATGCCAAACCAGCCTCCCTCTCCTACCCGCAGCTTGTGATAGGATGAGTAATAAAAAAAGACAAAGATATGACATCTAACAAATCTGAGCCTCATCAGTGAGGGACTTCTAAGTGTTTTAATGTACATCCTTTTCTGGCTGGTGGTACTACAGTATGCTGGCATTTGTGTAGCCGCAATAAATAAAGACCAAGTGTATTTGTTTTGGTTTTGCAGTTTTTATTGATACTTTATTTTTTCAAAGTACAGTCTCTTTTTATTTAAAACAGTAGCTGTAGTGTTAATTTTGAGCCATAGTCACTATTTTCTTGAAAACTACTTTATTGAAAGGTCTACTTTACTTGTTGAGAAAGCTAACTAAAGAAGGTGTTGTCCATTTGGTGTGAGATGGTTGTGTGGATGCACAGGTGTGTGACAAACCCACCCCACAGCCCTGGGACTCCCTATCTGCTGTAAGCCACATCAGCCCCCGGGGGCTGGCTCTGCAGGGAGGGAACTGCACTGGGAGCTTCACCAGGGCTGCTTTCTGCAGATGGCTCTCCACCACTTGCACTTCCTGAAAAGACAATACAATTAAGATTAAAATAGATGTCATACCTTTGAGGGAGCAAGCTACAAGGTACACACTTTGTAATGACACCTGCAAACCTTTTATGCAGCTATAAACGTTCAGAAAGCTATTTTTCTCCATTTGCAGTCCATTTGCAAAGTGCCTTAGAGTAATGGCAGATCACCTCATGGTAATTATTTATTGTGCTTTAAATAACTGCCACTGGCATTCACAATAGTTTTTTCTCCACTCATGCAAGACTTTATTTTTGTATTATCTCCTAATACTTCTCTACCAAGTAGAAAGTGTGGGGAACATTAATTTTTTGTCTGTCAAAGCCCTAAGGCCTACAAAAGCCGTAAGCACCCACCTCCAACAGATATTTTCTTTGTTATCTTTTACCTTCTATGATTTCAGTCTTTAACCCTATTTCAGTGATGCAGTTGCCTCAACACCACAAAACGGTGTCAAGAAAGTGTTCTGAGGGTGTTCATTTAATCTCTCATAGCCAGAGTGCTCTCATTGCTGCACAGATGTCCCTCATACTAAAGGAATCTGTTTTCTACTTGAGATTTCCAAAAAGAAGGTGTGAATAGAAAGGACAAAAGATGAATGCTAACCACAACATTCCTGATTCCGTTTTGATTCAAGTCTGAACTGTGAACACTCCTGCTTTGTTTGGACTCTTGTTTGGCTACACGTGGCATCCCAGAGCTCGTGGAGAAGCCTCCAGCTTTGCCACCTGTTGAATTTTCTACATATACAGCCCAATCTGGCTAATTTGGACGTGTAAATTATGCCCCAAGGTTGAAATTTAGGCACATGAGTTAGGCAGACAAGATTTCAGTGAGACACTAAAGGTATCTCTGTCTCCCTAGATGCTTTCAGAGGCACTTACTTTAGGAGGACTGGTTCTTTTTAGATACCAGCAAAAGGATTAAGAGTTGTAGACTGGACCCATCACCTGTTTGGGATGCAGTGAGAGGCCCTTTATAAAGGGACTCACTGTTAGTCACACACCCCACCACGTTATGTAAGGGGAACATTAGCATTCAGACATCTGTCTGAACATGCATAAACATTCTAGAGCTCCTGTTTTTAACTGAATTTCACTTCATTAACACATTTCCTGGAAAAAGCCATCCACAGCTCTTTTTTTCCATAACTGCCACTCTTGTTTCTCATTTTGATGTTTCCCATGGAAACCGTCATAATTCAAAATATAAAGCATGTCTTTGAAATGCAACCAAGGGAACTTCATTTAGTAAATCCAAACGTTTTCAAGAACCATCACTTTCATAATTCCCCAAGTAAACTCCTCCCCAAAATGTCAACGTTACCAACTGGTGTCAAACAAAACTTCAAGAGATTTTTAGTTCATCTGCAATGAAACAGATTTAAACTTCCCTCCATAGTTTGTAAAGGCACTGCCAGCAAATATTATGATGAATCATTGCATTTTTGACATGAATTTTGTTAAATTATCTTCAAATGCAACATCACACATTCCAGTTATGTGCCAGGAACAAATGATACATTCTGTCATTAAGTATCATGGCCTGACCACAAAATGAAACACCAACCGGACAATATTTTTACTAAATGGAAAGAAAATTACAGGTAACAGTTAAGATGGATGTATAAACAACAGCTTCTAGATCCAACAGTGAATAACCTAAAAGACATCTAAGATTCTTAATGTGACAGGTTTTATTCCAGAAACTGAAATTTATGAGTTTAGCTTAAACCACAGCAAGGAATACCTCAGTTTTCTGTTGGACTGAGATATTGAGCTTTGAGCCTTTAGTCATCCCTAATTTGGCATTTCCAAGTCAAGACATTTCCCATGGAAGTATACAAAGGATCAAGAAAAATTTTTGAAATGCCAGTTCCAGTTATATTTTATGATCACTGGTTTGTCCAGTTCTTCTCCATTTTATTGAAATATGTTGGAGGTTTTTTTGCTTATAGATCCCAGATGATATATGAAGCTGGAAAAATATTGATTTCAAGGAAAAGATGAGATGGATAAAAAAGGGTTCATCACAGCTGGTTGAGATTGCATCAGACTAGATCCCGTACATCTTTGTGCTTAGATGTGAAAACTGGAATGTTTCATTATCCATGCTTCTTGCTGGCACACCTTGTAAACTCCATCTACTTGATGTGAGGCCTCAAACTGCAGTCCACAATAACAATCCAAGTACACTGTCATGAACATTTATAATTACTGAAAGGCCAAAAAGTGATAGATTGGATCTCAGGGTAGCTGACAGAGATGCCCCTCAGGAAAGAGTACAAGGTACAACACCCAAAAATGGTTTGCAGCATTGTTCTCTCAACTCTGGCGTTCAACATGTGCCAAGGTGCCACAGGACAGCCTGAGAACGCTCCAGGAACAGAGGCTGGAGCAGTCAGGGAACAACAGAGGTTCAGAGCTCCAGTTCTGAAGGGAGGTACAGCAAACTACCTCGGGTGCAAGGAGACACATCAACGAGGCAGCAACATGATGCCTCGAGACTCAACTCCTGCAGAATCCAATTTTTGGGAGCAATACAAGTGATGAATTTGTACTGATGGACTGACACTGCTTTGGCATGAATTTCAGCACAACATCCTCTCAAAAAGAAATTGAGGGTGTTCAGCCATCACCATCTGAGTTTTATGCAGTCTTTCTAAGTGAACCAATGAACATTATGAATATTTTTTCATAAGGAACTGCTCTCAGATTGTTATCAAGAGACCCACAGTGTCTCTCTTACCATCCCAGGCTAAGGGGTCTGGACCAGAAAGGGGTTTGATGTGATATCTATTTAAATTGTATGAGAATTTTTAGTATTCCAGGGTGAGAACGGATTAAAAATGACTGACGAAGCAAAGTGTCAAGCCAATGTGGCTGGGAGATGGAGTTTAGCAAAAGTCAGCCGTGCAAGTGCATTACCATGGTGCTGAGGCCAAGCAAATACTGGCCTAAAGAGCCAGCTGGGTGTACTCAGTTCTGCTTGAAGATTAACATGTACTTTTGAAATGTACTTTGTAAACCTTTTCCTGACAATCCATACTCCATAAATTTCACACTTCGTGGCTTGTTTTCAAAAATTTTAGTCAACTTTGTGAACTCTTCAAGTGTGTTTTTCTCTTCCTCCCTCTATTTTTATGTTTAAGATTCAAGTATTTGGCTTTGGCCGCTGACAAGGCCAGGATATTGATCTAGACAGATCATTGGACTAACTCATACATGAATGCTGTGTTCTTATGCCAGTTTGGATAGTTTCAAATCTTGTCTATGTCAAAAACAATAAGCCCTGGTGGATATTTTCCCACCTTTTTGGGGGAATTTCCGTAGGTGCTGGGAATGGTCTCTGTCCGTGGTGCTCGGTCAGCAGTCCTTTTACCAGAGCTGTGACTTCAGCTAAGTCTGGCATTACACAGCCTCAGCACTGAGAGGTGAGGTCCAGAAAGATCTAGAAGTTATTGCCAGGACTGTTTAAATATCAGAATAAAGCTTTGAAAATTAGCAGTATCTCAATCAGCACAAAGCCATTGGAGAGATCAAAGTATCCCCTCTGAACCTGAAAGACATTGAGGGATACCAGGAATCCAAGAAAAGGATGACAACAAAATCTTAACTCCACTTTGGAAGAAAGACCATGAGTAAAGATTGAGGATGTCAATTGAACAAGAGAATTCCTGCTCTGTGTTTGCATCAGAACCACCAGCTTGATGGTTCTGAGACATTTTAGTTTTGTGTCACTCAAATGTCCGCCTCAGCCCATTTGAGGTCTTGTGTCAGGCATAGATAGCCTGGGTAGCTTGGTGTCTTGGAAAGTACATTTTGTTCTCAGAAATTCAACAGCCCCCAAAGCAGAGAGAGCCTGAACTGTGTTCGTTGTGAAGATGAATCCTTAGGACATAAAAACCACATGCAAACTTGCTGTCCTCCAAGAACAATTCAAAACATCTCTGCCTGCCAAAAAGGGATGGTTTTGTTTGCTTTGCTTGAGGCTATCCATATTTATTTACAAGATACATAGATATGAAGGGGAGTTTATTTACTAGCATAAATTCAGGACAGGCCGCAGATTGAAATCTCAGCAGAGTTGGTTTTACTGTCCTAAGCAGCAAGAAAAAATTGAAGGGCTCTGACAGCTGCATTGAAATTTATGGCAAATATAAAAGGAGACATGCAAGGGGCATAATCATCACAGCTATAAAAAAAAGTCAAAGAAAGTAATCTAATGCAGGAACTATAATGAGATATAACTAAAGCCTCAGCTGCAACTTTACGGTGGATGGAAATGATTTGTGCTCCTCCTAAGCTATAGGAATCTCAACATTCTCATGTTAGGTGCTTCCAGCAGACAAAAGAGGCCTGTATACACAGCCTTCCAGTTTACTCAAAGTCTGTATTATGGCTGTAAATAGAGAGCAAACTATTAGAAGATATGGCTTTGTCATATCTTCTATCATCATAACAGGAAGATTTCTCTAGCTAGTTAAACTCTGGGACAATTAAACTTTAGTACACATTATCTGCTATAAAGTAAATTTGTTTAGTGTTACATTCTTAACTATATACCCTGGACACTGCAAGATGTTTAATTTGTGAAATGTGTTTTTTCCACAGTGATGTAACACCACTACAGTCAGACAAAAACATTAAGCATAGAATGAAGGGTTTATTTAAAATCAGAAAACACTCTTCTCACCTGTGGATGCTTTCAGCTTCCTGATATAATCAGACCAAAAGGAACAGTCTGCTTTTTTCAGTCCTTTAAGAGTTGGCAAAGATACGGTGAATTCCTTGTAGTTATCACCATCATCACTTGACAGATACATAGGCCAGGCAGGCATCACCCCCAGCATTCTTCTCGAGAAACTGTGGAGGTAGTTTGGATTCCTAAGGGAGTGGGAGAAACCATCATTAGAAAAGACTGACATGAACAGTAAAATGATAAGAAGATTGGCTGGCTCAGGGAAATGTGTATCCCGTCCCTCTGACCAGCGGGGCTCAAATTCAGCCCAGATTGGTGAGTCGTTCATGATACCTCATCTGACAGCAACTTTTTAGTCTGGTTCACTTCCTAAGGAGCAGGTACACAGAACCTGTATAGACACAGGCTTATGGACATCCTCAACAGCCCTCGATCCCAATCCAACCCAAGATACTGCAAAAAGCACAGTCAGTCACTGTTCCCACCATTCCCACCCTGGATTTCCAGAGATACTCCTCATTCTCAAACATGGCCACAGCATAGTAGCACAGAAGGATGTTCACAGAGTAGTTGGTAAAGGGTGCACGGTGTCTTCCTGTGCTTTCCCCTTCCTTCTGGGGAAAAGAGAACTCTTAGCCAAGAGGTTTCAGAACTGGGGTCCTAGAACTAAGCTCTGGAAACAACAGCAAGGCATTTGAAGCCTGCATGTACTTTAGTAGAATTTGCAGCTGGTCAATGGAGATAAGATGTCTATTCCTCCTAGCTAAGTCTCATACTATAAATCTGTGGTGTCTGCTCTGCTTGATAACTTGGCCATGATTTTCCAACCATGTGGACTAAATCCCACTGTAGGCTTACAAGTTGTAGAGGAAATGGAGAATGGTTGAGTGAGGGCAGGGTCTGGACAAACTACACTCCCTCTATTTCCCACCATCTCCCCAGTCACAGCAATTCTTAAATATCCCACACTTACCCCGAGTTTATGAAATTGGAGATATACTGCATAATTTGCAAGGAAAGGCCCTTTTCTTCCTCAGTAAATTGTACTTCATACTTTGGGTAGAATGGCAGACCAAATGCATACTGAACATCCAGCAGGAGCTCCTGACCTGAGCTAAACCAAATATTTACAGAAGATAATTAAAACCATCATTTATTTATTTGTGGAAGAAAGGGAAATAAATTAATTCAGAGAATAAAGCAAAGTTGTAAATAATTAATGACCATTAATTAGAGTGTGGTGAGCTGTGGGAGTTTTTCAATCCAAAACATAAAAGAAGAGCAAGCAATAACAAGGAGAATTTGCCATTATGTTAATGCAGGGTCTTTAACATTTGTTACAAAACGAAACTGTGGAAGGCACTGGGGCACATTTTCTAAATTAACTGGGTGTATAAGAGAGATTGATAGAGGGAGAAAGTCACTTGGCTGTTCCTTAAATGCCTCTTAAGTTTTGGACAGATTTTCGCTACAATTAAATTCAGAAAGTGGAAGCAAGTGGTGACATGGATTCTGGCAGCCACAACGGAAGGTTAATTATGGCTTATTTCACAGACTTGGAATAAACTTCTGGCCTTTATTAGCAGCAATTGGAGCTTTTCCATTGACTTCACTGTGGCCAGGATTCTGGATAAGAAAGGATGTAATAGGAGATGTTTATGAAGATTTCTCTTAGACATAGTTTTAAACTAATTTCTCTGCTGGCTGGGTGGTTTTGGTTCATACACTCTGTTCTCCCCAGTTTTTATATGGAGACAAGTCAAAACAGCTTGAGATAATCACCTAGATCAGATTTAAGAAAGAACAACTGCTGTGCAGTTCCACGTAATATTAACATATACTGTAAGGAATATTTCAACAATTCAGAGACAAGACTGGCCAGGTAAGATCCCAACACTTGCAGGACTTAATAGCAAAGGTTACACACCTCAACATCATCAAGTCCTGCAGAAAAACAGTGGCCACCACTAATAAAATTATAACTAAACTACGTCCTACACATAGCTTTGAACCACAGCTCAGGAGGAGATATTTCTGGCCTGGTCCAACTGCATTTTCCATACTCCACATTTAGACAAAGGTCTTATTGACTTGGTTTAATGCTGCATGAAGACAGACAGCATCAGGGGACCTGGGAGAAGGAACAGATGTCTGTGAGGCAAGAATAAACAAATCCCAGATCCACTCAACAAGATTTCATCTGCAGTGGCATTTGTCAAAAGGTAGCACAACTGAAACTATTTTATCTTTGGACATGAAATGCAGCAGCACTGGTATGACCCTGATACTGCCTCCAATGGAACAGGGAGAGTAGTTCAAACCATTATGGGCAGGTGGTCTGAAAGCAAGATGACTGCTTTACATTTTATGAGTGGTGGCACCAAAGCCTCTATTTTGAAAAGCAAACACACAGACCTCTAAATGAAATACATCTTTGGTTGTGTTTTCCTTAGTCTTATCATAATACCTCAGTAATACTTTGCATCTGGAAAGTGAATTATTCACAGATTATTCACCAAAAAATGCAGAACTGAAACAAGATTAAAGCATATTTTTCTTCCCCAAATGTTTATAGAAGGATTAGGCAAGATCATAGTTTAATAATTTTGCCTTAAAAATAATTTGCTTGGCCCAGTATACAACAGCAATTTCTAGTGTTAGTATTGCAGCAAAGGTACTATACACTTAAAGAGGCAATTTTCTTGGCAAAGAAGAGTCGCTTTTGATTAGATTAGAGGACATTAAATTAGTTGAGGTGCAATGAAGAGACAAATGTACTCATTTAGGGGAGGCATAGCAGAGGTGAACTTAGCTGTGAAGCTGAAACAAGTGAGCTGGGATTGAGAGTTTACCCCCAAATGAGACTTTGTTCTCAGCCATTGTGTTTTTAGAGGTGAAAACTGTTAAGGTCAAAGCCTAGACTAAAAACCCAGCAATCTCATAAAAAATTTATTTGATTCAAAATTATTTGTATGACTGTAGTTGGTTTGATACAGAGACATAAAGTGGTACAAAACCCTACAATTTCACAGGCTGCTTTCAATATTTCTGGTTGATGAGAAAGAAAACATGAGGATGAGAAAAAAACCCTGAGCTTAAGAGGGGAAAGAGGCACATATATAAATGCACAGAATACCAGGAAAGAAAACTGGGAAACATCTAGATGGAAGTTGGATGGAAAATATCAGGAAAATATTTCTGTCTCCTTCCTCAAACTGATCATAGAATCATAGAATGGTTAGGGTCAGAAGGGACTTGAGGGAAGTGCAAAATGGCCAGAAATACCCAAACAAGGATTTTGGAGCCTTTTAGGAGCTCTGAGCATACTCAAGGTAGCACCAGGTAGTGACACTGTTTTCACTGGAAGAAAAGTGGAGTGGGAGAAAGAAAGGAGAGACAAATAAGTATTTACAGCTTTGCTGTTGCACACTGCCAGCTCTGAAGGGAGGTTTTTATTTCCTGAGCTGCTCCAAACTGCACTCCCAGGATACCATGCATGTGCTCAACAGCAGCAGCTCTAAATGGAGATGTGAAGGCCCCATCACTGTTGGACTTCAGAGGACAGTTTGATAAAAGGGAGGACTGCAGAGACAAGGGCAAAAAGGGTTTTCAAGGAAACCAAAATAATAGCAACTAACTTCCTCTACAAAAGTCCCTTTTCAAGGAACAGGTCTATTATTTTAATAACAGCAGTAAATGCAATTATGTGTAAGGATGAAATCTTGGCTTTGGTGACTTCACAGGAACAGTACTTTGTGCAAAGGTATTGCTTCAGATCTTCTCTACATATCTTTGCTGTTTAAGATGTCAATATTTTTAAAAACAGATTCACATCTCTTCTTATTTGGCAGACCAGTAAATTGAGCCATGGGAAGTTAGAAGCCAGATTCTACAACTTTGTTCTCACTAAAATGAGCTCACCATGGGGAATTCTTACTTTACCTCAGAAGAAGGTGCTACTGGAGTTCAGTTTACAGAAAAACAGATGGTAAAATCAGAAACTTTGTGACATTCATAACCAACGACTTAACAGCGGACCCTGAAAGATCATTTGCTGGGAATTTTCATTATCCAGTGCCAAGCCATTTAACTGGGAAAGTATAGGTTCTGAGAAAATTTTCCTTAAACCTAAGATGGAGTTTCCATTTAAATTTCCAAGTGGGAAAGACAAAGCAGTTACTTAGCCATCAGATACTCCACTGCTCTCTCTACAGAGCTGTGGCTACTTTCACATACAAAGAACAGCTTCAACAGGGAAGAGTAAAAGATGAGTAGATCAGAATTGAGAAGAAAAAACACCTCGGTTATGGTTGATTTGGTTTAAATTCTGGTTCCAAATCAAACAGATCATAGATGTAAGCCCCCATGTCCAAAAGCTGAAGTTAACATCTTAATCACAAGCTTTTGGAACATAAAAAAAACCAAGGCAAATCAACAACAACTAACAAACAAAAACAGCCCAAAACCCCCAAAACAAACTGCCTCGCCACCACCACCCCAACTCAGAAATCCTCAAAAATTTTGTTTGCAAAATGGAATTGTCATTACTGGCAATCCATAATCAGGGCAGTCAGAACAGAAGAATATGATCTGGCAGACTACCGTGGTATTCTATGTTAGGACTGAACACACAACTCAGAGCTAGGGCTGCAGGGACCTCACAGTGTGATCCATAGTAAATTAGGACATGGATCTCATTTTGAACCTTGTCCTTGTTCTAGGTCTGGCTAATTATTTCATACTGGAAATTCATTTTGATGATTAATGACTTACTCTAGCCTAATATTTCTCTTTTCTTCCTTTAATTTAAAAATAGTTCTTACTCTCCTTTCCAACTAATTTCAATTAATCTCAAAGCAGTTTGAGTCACAGCTTCTATTCTTAGTTGCCTTAGTGTAGTTTTTGGTTCTTTTTTAAACCTCCACATGCAGATAGAAGCCAACATAAATTAGCTCAAAATTCTAATGATATCCAATACAATACCAAAACACCAAACTTCCCACTGCTATTCAATCATTTACATTTTAAAATAACAAGATAAATATAACTAGCTAGAGTTCAGCCAGAATCACCAGTGATCATCTGAGAAATGGAGAAGAAATTTTGTACTCAAACTCATGTCAGTCACCAAACCAAGCAGATGTTGGCAATCTGTGACAGATTGGTGAGATAAGAAAATCATTTATCCTTTAATGTAAACCTTTATGAGAATAACTGCTCATTCTAACAATTCCGTGAAAGATTTTGTGTTGGAGAAATGATCATGGCATTGTGGCAGGACATCTACCCCCCTTCCCCATACCACAGATAGCTGGTGCATAAAGAGATAGCCCAGGGGTGGAAAGGCCCAGCAGGGCTTATCTCTGGCACCAAGAGTGATTCAAGCCCAGCTAAGAATCAACATCTCAGTCTGGCGAGCTGATGGGGGGAGAGATAAGAAATATTTCTGACTTAAGAGACACCGTTTTATGACTATGAAAGATACACGAGTTATCACTGAGGCAGAAGCCTCTTACACCCTGAAAGTGTCTGAGATTTCTCCCCGAAGTCTGGATGCAGGTTCCGTGGTTACTTCCCCGGGGATTGAGGGAAAGGATCTCGATGTGTGTCCCACCAACCTTCAGGTGGTAAGATACATTGAATCCTAAGTTTATACTATTTCTTCGCTAGCTGTAATTCAAAAGGGTACCTTGTGGTGCACTGTATGTCAATCTACTAGTAGTATCTCTTTTTGTTTTATCCCTGTGTAGTAATAGTCTGTTTTAAGTCTTGTTTGTCAGGTTTTTTGTCTATTAATAAATAATTAATTTCATAATAGACCGGATCAGCCATTATTAAAGAACTTGTGGATAAGGTGGGTTTTTGGGGTGCTGGTCACTTCAATACATCTCCTGTCTGCTGCCATAGGCCTGGGCAAAGACAGGAGCTACACTAAATTCACAAAATCCATTCAGGACAGGCTTGGAATTCCCAGCCTCATAATCAAGGCCCTGTTCAGTATCCCATTGGCAAGGACAGGCCTATCACCGGGAAAGCAAAAAAACCTCACCTCTTCAGTGTCACCTGGCTTTGGTGAGAACAGGTAATTTACATGCTGAGTGAGTTGAACAGCACAGGTGAAACCCAGACTCATAGGTTGCTGATGAATCTCCTGCTGATTTGAGTTGAAATAGGATTGCATAACAACCTGGTCCCAGGAGAAGAGGATATGATTTACATAAAATGTGACTCTGCCTGCATGCTCTTCTGGTCCCATTCTGTGTTTATTTTCAGTAAATGGATTTTAAATTATTTTTTGCAAGAATTATTGGAAATATTAAATGTGCTTATTTGCACCCATCTTTATTATCTTGACATTAATACCAGCAGATTTTTCCAGAATATATTTCCAGATCCAGGACCTTGAGCTGTGAACAGGCATCATCTCACCCATGTCATGGGAGAGGAGCAGCCTACCAACCCTGCACTCCTCCTGAACTGAAATGTTCATTTTGATGCCAAGCAAAAATAATTAAAAATATTATATACATCCACACATTTTATGAAAGGAAATGGCATGTGATTGCAGGGAGTAAAAAAATAATCAAAGGGTAGCTGGATATTTATAGAAATTCAATGAGCCAATGTGAGGCCTGGTGTGACCTCTGCAGTTCTAGGGATGCATTTGGCTCCTTGGTCTCCTCTCATTATGAACTGCTGCCAAACAAATGGGGAAAGGATGTGAAAAACAGATGAACATGTTGCTTTCTTCTTTTCAG
Source organism: Daphoenositta chrysoptera (assembly GCA_013397915.1). Taxonomy (NCBI): domain Eukaryota; kingdom Metazoa; phylum Chordata; class Aves; order Passeriformes; genus Daphoenositta; species Daphoenositta chrysoptera. The sequence goes on from VZRO01006125.1 coordinate 440,798, forward strand.
GAAAATCAGGACATATGGAAAAAGCTTAACTGCTAACAGGATTAAACTGCCAAGTTTATCCACCTTTGTACCAAAAAAGCCCTATAGACACATGTGACTTGCAAAAGTATTCTGGAGTTTGCTGTGTCTTTTCCACTTGAATTACTCCCAATACACACAATGTTCCACTTTGCATTATAGCTGTGCCAATTAAAGAAAATAAAATTCAAGGGCCTGAAAGCCCACATTAATTGAAAAAAAATATCATAGATCTTGAGGCAGGAAGAAAGAAAGCACTTTTGTCAACTTGTCAGAACTCCTAAAGAGCATAGATTACACAAATCTGTCCGGGAATTACTGTATTTAAGATCTAGTAATAGGCATACTGACACTTGATTGGACTTTTGGGAGACAGAAGTTCATGCATTTGTTCAGTATGGCTACTCCTAAAGTGAATGAATGAATGAATGAATTTCCGTAAAAAGGTGATGTGTACATCTAAAGACCCCAGAGCACCAAGGAAAATGTGGTGCTCAAAATGCATCGACTTTGTGCTTATCTTGTGAATTACATTTAATGGGAACTGCCTGTCCCAGTGCAGCACATGCAGCTCCAAAATTGTTTAGTACTTTCCTGAGTCTTTCTGCTGAATTTTGGTTCATTTAAAGCTGTTTTCTGCTGATTCTGAGCTTAGTACTTTGCCTTTGCATATGTACAGCTAATTTACAAGATCTGGAAAATCTACTGAATTACAAAGGCCTCTACACGACTTCATGGGAAGAAAAACCAAATTGTCCAGACCCCAAGCCTTTAGCAACAGAGAAACTTTGCAAAGAGTTGAGCATGGCATGATGTGGCTGTATCAGTGGGGCAGTGTTTTCATAGCTGCAGCTGGCACAACACAATGGATAAGGCCAGAGGGATGAGAGGCACTTCCAAAACAACTCTTAGGAGATGACTGGGAGTAGAGCTTTACAGAGCACAAGGACAAGCTGTTGTTGCAGCAAGTGGACATAGCTACCTAAGGCAATTGTGGTGCTTGCTCAGCTATGGAACAACGTGCATCTTGTCCTTCTCACCACCCCACTGGTAATTTATTTTCCCTCTGTGTTTAGATCATTTTCTTTGAAGCCCAGAGGCAACTGTCTGCCTGTGCAGCACCCAGTTTAGACTGTGTCCCCCAGCCTGTGGGGTGTTGGTACTCATGGATTAACAGCTACAGACAGGAGGAGAGCATCGAGTGGACAGCAAGTGGTGGATGGATTAAAAGACAGGGATATAATTGTTGTGAAATGAAAAGAATAGAAAATCTCCTTTAATTAAAGAGATATTAAGTGTAGCCAGAATTCCTGCAGCATCCATAATAAATAGAAAGCAAGAATACTTCACATAGTTGAATGGGTTTATACACAAATATTTTTTGTTTTATCTGTCAGGAGTTTTCTCCTTCAGTTACAGGAATCTTAAGAAGTGTCACCGAAACATGGCCAACTATGTGAGCCTTGGCACAGGGCAGCCTTTTAACAACTCACACCAACAAGAGTCCATAGTCAGGAGGTAAAGACAGCCCCAACTAAAATGACTCAAAAAAAGACAGCAGCTCCTTAATCTTAGGTGAATCTGTCCCATGCAAAATTAAGAAAAGCTTTTATGACAATTATTATGGTCATGTTAATGATTAGAAGACAAAGCCTCACCAAGTCTCAGTTTAGACTGTTTCAGTGACAATTATGATGCTTTTCCATCCTGCTGCAGCTGATGATCAGGCCCCCTCAGTGGGCAGAGAACTGATTTTTAACCATCTTTTAGACAGAACATTTGGCACTGCAGAGTGACTTGGAAACAGTGCTGGCATGGCAAGCAAGCTTCTTCATGTAAGGTGCAAAAATCCCCCAGAAACCTCTTGAAGGGTTAACAAGGCAAATCTTTGTACAATTAATAATATCCCTGTCAAAACATACTTCTCCTATCACACATTTCTTTACCATAACTAAAGCTATCCTCCAGCCCTCCCCACTAATCCTAGGCAGTGCTGAGCAGTCACATTCCTCCTGCATTGTTTAGAATAAGTGTTTACTCCAAGGCCTAAGTGTTCTCAAAGAGAGAGTGAGAAAATGGCAGCTGGGTCATGTATATATTTTTACCACAGATTATTAATGTGGGAGTTGGCTCCTCATTTAAATGGGAACTGAAGACTAAAGCAGACATGGTGTAATGCCAAGCTCAGGAGAATGCTACCACGTGGAAGAATACATTATTTTGCTCTCTGCAAGATCCATTTATCTGTACAAAAACTGTGAGTTCATGGTTTTATGTGATTTTCCACATATGTCACAGACATCAACTTAGAGCAGGCTTTTTAACCCTAAACCCCTTATCTATGCATGCTTGAATGTGTGTGTGTGTGTGTGTGTACACCTTAGAAACATCCAGCTGAGAGACAAACTTTGGATAATGACTTTTGCTGGTAAAAATTCCTCCCTGTTTAATAATTTTGTTGTATCCACTTTGCATCATTGTGGTTGAGTCTGTCTTTACTGGCTGACTTCTCCCTCCCTCTTGTTTATCGTGCTGTTAGTTATTAAGTGACTGCTCCTTGTGAAACAAGAGGAAATACCAGTACTTTTTCATCCCTGCATTTTAACTCTGTTTTCTGTTACACATTTTTGGGAGACACATAAAGTAGGAGAGAGGTGACAAAGAAAAAAATTGAAGAATGGGTTGTTATATGGTGCCTTATCTTAATTATTGAATGGCTATTTCCCCCGACAGAATATTTTGTCCAAGAGTAAATAGTCTTCTATTGTTGTACTTATCTGAACATTATTTTTATGTATTTTTTCCAATACTCATGTGAGGTAGCCATTAGCAATTATTATAGATATATATAATTATATTAGCATCATCTTTATGATACAGATTGCAAACACAGAGAGGGAAGGGTCCATCTCCTGTGTAAACTGACTTCTTAGGAGCAATTTAGTAAAGTAAAAGACCTTCATTATTTTATCTTTTATGTTACCCTATTTCAATTTTTACAAGTGAAGCTTTATATCTCAGCAAACTGGTTGAGAAATCATTATTCTATCAAAACCCTATGACTGATAAGGAATATCTAAAGAGGTTTTCTTCCATCTACAATGCACAAGGGGATTCTGATCCAGTGTTTGCACTAACAGAATATCCTGTGCACGACTACCATGTGCAAATCATACTTTGGCTGTTGCATTCTTTAACACAAAGAAATGGCTGTAACAGGGTTCTTCCATTCAGGCATTTCATAGAATGTTTGCAGGCTTCAATTCTCACTTCTGCTGAGCGAGTTCAAACGCACACATCCTGCCCTCCAGCCTAAGCTGTAGGTTGTTTGGGAAAGTATATACCTCTGCTACTCCTCCTAGGAGTCACAGTTCTCAAAGAAGAGCTTGAAAATTGTCAGGACTCAATTCCAGTGGTTATGGAAGTCCCTTGGAAGATGGGGACACAGTTGCTAGATCTTTCCCCAAGATTATATATTCTACTTGAAGGCTGTTTCACGGACATCATTGGTTATATTCTGGTAAGACAAATCGCCAATAATATTCCCAAGCACTGTGTTTTGTTGGTTCCAGATTCCTGATGGTTTCCCAGTGTTTAGGAGTTAAAGGCCTCTCCCAGGCAAAGCTCCTTCTCTCTACAGCATCACAGCACTGGCATGAGGGAGGCTGCTGGACAGCCTGCAATGCACCTACACTGCATGGAGCGGGGAATGCTCTAGGGAGGGTGAGATGGCAAAACTGGGATGAAGAATAGAGGAAGATTCATTTAGGAATGAATGAATGAATGAATAACGACATTTAAACAAAACATTCACAGTGTGTTCAGCAGAGGACCTAGTGTGGGGTCCCTTGGGAAAACGAGGGTATCACTTCATAAACAGCCACCTTGCAGTGTCACATGAGATCCTCCCATACACAGACAAGCTGAATTCTGCAACTTCTGTTAAAGTGTCTGCTTTGCAGCATTTATTTTAATGGCTCTTAAGGATAAATAAAGACAAAAGGAGTAAGAATGTCATGCAGCATACCAAGTTGGGTCATTTCTCCTTGCAAGTGGCTTAACCTAAGGCAATTGAGCTTCTGCCTCATGTTCCTGCAAATTTCAGACAGCATTCTGGCTTTGTTTGTTCTTTTAAAGAGGGTTATGAAAAAGCAAACTAATAACTTTAGCACTAAAGTTAAAGTAATTGGCTTTGAACACCAGTGTCAACATAAATATGATTAAAATGAGTAGCTACATACTATGTAAACTATTGCTGCACAGGAGAGTGTGAGGAGAGCTAAATAACATAAGCACAAGAGAAATCTTAAACAGGGCTTGATAGAAAAGAAAATTCTTATCAATTCAAAATCACTGCCTCAAAGCCAGTCTAAGCTGTATAAGTACTATTTAATCTACTTACAAATAAGATGTAATCGTGGATGACTGGGTCACTATCATTCTCCAAAGCAAGAGAAAACTTGCTAGCTCATTTGAGAACACATCCATTCTTTTTGTGCGGCTGGATTTTTGGCATACCACAGCTCAGCCCTGTTTGGAGCCCTGTAAAAATCACTTATCTGGGCCTATCAGTAGCCAAATGGAGCACTGCGAACATTCCCGCTGGAGCTGCCAGAGAAATAACAGCTCCCTGAGGATTAACTCCACAGTCAAAAAGAAAGCAAGCCTGTGTTAGCACAGCATAATGGCCTTCATCTGTAACCTAGATCTGGGCTGGCTTCTTTTAAATGCTTTTTCACCATGCTATCAGGAAGGGAAAAAACCCACGCAGTTTGCAGGGAGCTTCACAGCATCAAATGGTGACAGTAGGAACCCACTGTTCCTCCCCTGAGCTCTTTTGGAGGAAGCCTGAGAAAAAGGAGAAGGTCTCAAAAATCCTTCCTGGAGAGAGAGGAGGGGCTGTACAGGGAGCAGGGAACAAGCACAGCTTCCCCATAAGGAAGCAGTATGAGGACAAGCATCCCTGCCTGCTTTGCTGCCCTGGGTTTGGATCCAGGGAACAGGAGGGGTGACTGTCACTGCAGCTTCTGGCCACTGAGCCTTGGAGAGCAGGAGCCACTCTGGTGGGTCACAAGGCAGCCCAAAGTGCTGACCACTGCCTGCAAACATCACTGCCTCTGACTTCTGTGAGAGGCTGGGTCTAAAATAAAGCCAGGGAAGGTCACCTGAAAGGCCTCTGCCTACCAGATTGTTCTGTGCCCAACAAGACATCGCATCTCCCACAGCCATTTAGGCCTTTCTGCCTAAAATATAATTGTCCTGCTGACAATTTCTCAAGCAAACTTCTAAAATGAAGGATGACACAGAGGCTGAGTCCACAAATGCTTGTGTGCAAAAATATTTTTCTTCCCATGAGACTGCCTGTGGGCAGATCACCAGTCACAGTGCTGGAGCAGGAAGGAATAAATCCCAGAGCTCATCCACACTGAAGGCCAGTCAGTACAACTGGGGTACAATTGTACTGACCTCAGAAAAGGGCAGTGTTATAATAATGTTGAGTTATTTGAAAATGATATCCCATTTATCTTGAGAGCTGTGAACTCCCAATGACTTGGACCACATTCTGGTTCTCTGTGGGAGATTTGTCAGATGCAGAGTAGGAATCTGAAAGGTTAACTTTGGAACTGGGCAAGGTAGGTAAGTTGGAAAGGGGAAACTCAATTTAGACATCTAATGGGAAGTGCCTCAGTTCAGAAAAAGCATTCTTGTGTAGTCAAAGAATTTATTAGACACCAGTCCCTCCTTTGCTCATCTCAACTGTTTATTTGAGATACCTACATCTATGCATTTATTCCATAGCATGCCCAAGCAGTCAGCCCTGGTTTTACAAACTCTAAATCCAAGAAATATAACAAAATCCATCTCCTTACCTGCTCTGTGAGGAGCTCTCAGGTACGTGGTACATGAAGACATTTCCTCGAGAGGCAGCAGCCCAGTGATTTGCCATGTTTATGATGGGACATGTGATAAACTGGTCACTGATAAAAAGGAGGAGCAGAGAACAGACACAGTTGCATAAAGGAAAAAAGGGAAGAACCCCCACAAGCAACAGACCTCTCTCTATCTTGATATTTTTCTTTAAATTTTCCGAAACAGTTCATATCTCTGCTTTCAAATCGTCTGAAGGAAACCACATTCACTCTCTGAGTGAGACCAGTACTGCTTAAAATTCAGTAAAAGTGCTGGTTTATGGAGTGTTGATAGTAAATAAACCATATCTGACACATAAGAAATATCCTGACAAAAAAACCCCAATTCTACTTTGGTCTAGTTTATAAGGGCTCATGCTTATAACAGTTTAAAGCTATTTCTGGGACCAATAGGTTGTGATGGCATCCAATAAAATGTCTTATATATTTCCTGTGTTAAAGACTAATAATGTAATTTCTGAATTTGTGTCTGTGTGATTTCTTGGGTAGAGTTTCCAGAGCTGGAAGAGGTAAGAGACCCCTTTTGAAGATAACCTGAAGGGCTCATCAATACAGAATTCCTAGTGCAACACGTCTGGGAGAGAAAGATCAACCAATAAGAGTGCAATGAGACAGTCAAATGATCAATTTAGCACCAGGTCTAAAAGGTACAAGTGAAGCAAATGTATCCAAACCTTCCTGCCTCCCTTTGCCCCAAGATGGGGGGCTGGAAGGTGGGGTGAGCAGTAGCTGGAAGAAGCACAAGCTGTTCAAGAGGGGCAGGTAGCAGTCAGGAGACCTCACTGCAATATATCTTGATTCCTCAAGGCAATATTATATATACAGATAGCACCACTCCCCATTCTTCGTGTGCCTGAAGACTCAGCACATGCTTTGGGCGTTTATATACCTTTACCTAGATGAGTGCAAACAAACATATCTGCTGAGGAAGTGGGAGGTTTCAATTCCCAGTTTAGTGAATCTGAAACAGCAGCTTCTCCTTCAGACTTGGTAGGTTAAAAAAAAAAAAGACTGGTGCAAGAACGAACAGCATCAGAGAAGCATAAAAACACGTTGCTATTTTTAACTGGTATGGTTATGAAAGGCACTCTTTGGGTAGCTATCTTGGTTCAGCAGAGTTTATTTTAAGCTCATCTGTGAGACCACAAGCTTTGGGCTGACTGACCACAGGGCTCTTTGACAGTTATGGTTGACAACACCCATATGAAACAAAAATTACTGCTCTTCACATGCCTACCAGCATGGGGCTTTAGAAGAGCAGATGGTCTTTGAAAACTAGGGAGTCTGGGGAGAGCAATAGCTCTCAAGAAATGCTTTGAGATACGTTGCACCATTTAAAACTGATTCTCAGTTGGTGCTATGGGGGAAAAAAGTCAGCTATTTTGAGGAAGTAGAAAAAAACACTAAATACATAGTAACCGCAAAAATGAAACGTCTGTCTCCTACAGGCATGGAATACCAGAGTTAAAAAAAAAAAAAAGGAAAGAAAAAGAAAATGAAACTAATTTTACACTTGGAGAAAAAATACCAGAGAATTGCAGCTAAAACAAATTGATAAGTGGAATTATTTTAAAACCACAAAATATGCACAATGTATGTAGTTTATAACAACCACTTATGTTGCTTTATCACACTTTGTAATCCTGTTAAAACTTCAGCAGTTAATTCCTAACATAAAGCTTTTCTTGGCTTACACATCTATGCTGGTAGTAAGTTTTTGTTAAAAAAAACAAAACTAAGGAGAAAAGGACCCAAAACCAAACCAACCAACCAAACATCAAAAAACCCAGAAGCAATTCCCTGTTTTCTCCACCATGTATGTGATGCTGATTCAGGTGGCTCTCATTCTGTACCTACTGTTTCCCCTCAGTTTCTGCTGTAGCTGGAGTAATTTCCAAAGTGTTTAAAGCAAAGTATTATCATCAGATGCCCTCTTCTCACTACTCAGCTTTCTGCTTGCTCAAAAATAAGCCATTCACTTCTTCCCTTAGCCAAGGAATTTGCCTCAGTTGTAAAGGAGCAGGTAATCCCTACACCCAGGAGGCTGCTGAGCCTGAGGAGCTGTTGGTGGATCCCATTCCTGCTGGAAATTAGTGGTGTGCCAGCCCTTGCAGCTTTGCAAAAGTCAATGTTTGCACCACACTGAGCCCTGGGCTAATGTCAATGATCAAATGTGACAGCCTGTGTTGTAACAGCTCCCTATGGAGGGGTCTCTGGATGGGAAGAATGGTTAAAATGTAAGTCCTGCAGTGGATTACTACGGCTGAAAACCTCACTGATCTAAAGAATTACCCCCCATGGGTAACAGTGGAGATGGAAGGAGACTGAAGACAAGTTCTGGCTTTGATGCCCATGAACCACAGTGTTCCACGTGTACTGCAGGCAGTGGCCCTGGATGTCACAGTGATGGGAGGCCCATCCCTGGGACAGGCTACAAGGGAGGACAAATGTGGCAAGATGTGTGAGCTGATAAATGGCGCAAAGCTCAGCCCACAACCCTCTGGCTTGTTTACTCCATGACCTCGGTGCACCAGCACACCTGGACCACCCAGAAACCACTGTCCACTTTCTGCATCAGCTGTTTCCAAGAGAATCCTGGCTCCTGTTCATCTCCTGCTCCCTGAGGCTCCCCCAGAGCAATGCTCTGCAGCTCTGGTGGAGAAACAAAAGGAAAATCCTGTCTCTGAGGTGTTGTGGAGAGGCTCACAGTGGGACAGAAAACTTAACACTGAGAGTGCAGATACCAGGAGCCTGTAGCTGTGATGTCTCCATTCAGAACAGAGGTGAAACATCTTGGACAGGCCCACTAGGATTCAAGCCACCAGTTTATAAACCACATCATATTAGAAAAGTAAAGAGTTTTCATAATGTATCTGCTCATGAAGCAGACATAGGAATAGGTAAAGAGTTTTTTGATTCATTTCTGGAAAATCTGTTCCGCTTAAACATTCAGTCCCTGAATTTGCTCAGAGGCAGGAAATGAGAAAGGAAGGAAATTTCTCCTCGGTTTGTGTCCTTTCAGAGAAACTGAACCACTCCCCCAGTTAAAGATCTGTAACTGGCTGAAGCAAACTGGCTGCCCATGGGGAAGACAGCAAAGTCCAGCCTTCTCCACAGACCAAACCAGCGTGTGACCCAAGCTGAAGACACCACCAGGCTCTGTGGCTGACCAAAGGTGTCATGACTGCTGTGGACAATGGCTCACAGTTCAGTGGTCAATGGACTCTGCAGACTGACTTAACCAGAACTGCTGGACCCTGATGTCATTTGGGGTCAAAGCCATGCACATACACGAGGTGGTGTGACTGTGGCCCACAGCTCAACTTCCACCTCTCAAAGGTCCCTGCAATGTTTCAATGCACAGGATAGGAGAGCATTTACTGGAGGCACGTTGCTCATTCCTCTGCTGACGTGCATGAGGTGCTGGAGCATGTCCAGAGCATGGCGATGGGGTGGAGCACAAGTCTGATGAGGAGTAGCTGAAAGAGCTGGGGGGTTTTAGCCTGGAGAAAAAAAGGCTCATGGGGAGCTTTATTGCTCTGTATAACAGCCTGAAAGGAGGTTGCAGTGAGGTGAGGATTAGTTTCTTCTCCCGAGTAACAAGCAAGAGGAAATGGCTTCAAGGTGCTCCTGACATTGTGAAGAAATGTATTTTGCAGGTTTCATTAAAAAAAAAAAAAAATTTTGTTGATATCAAAGTTTTCAAACTTGACCACCAAGGAAAAGTACCTGACTGTATAATTGGGGGACTGGGAATAAAAGGCAATCTATTAATTCTAGTGTCACAGGGATGAGATGACTCAATGAACAGTTGATGCACAGTGTGCAAGCAACCCAGACACCTATGACATGAAAAGGCAAAAAGAAGCATTAATAGTCTCAACTCAATATACAATTCTAGAAAGACAGGTCAAACTTTTCCCAAGGCATAAAAATCAGTTCAATTTCTCTTTACCAATGACATTGGAAACCTCACAGAAAATTAAATCATATTCCCCATTTTCTGTTCATTTGCATAAGAATTTTTCAAAATTTCCAGAATATAAATTCACATTTGAGATAAGCAAAACAAACCTTGCTCAGCCCCAAACACAGAGCTGTACTAGGATGACTTTCTTACCGGGTGGCATTTTCCAGTGCCCTGGAAAAGGATGAATAGTCATCAGTTGAGTGTTCAAGGGAGTAATACCACGTAGCTGCATCTTCAATGAACGAGTTGGACTCTTCTCCTCCTAGAGAATTTTGCAGAGCCTGATAAAAGGCTGTTTTGCTGTTGGCTCTTCCTTGACTTTCTTCAAATTTCTGAGAAAAAAGTGCATACATGGAATTCAGAAACAAAACCAAAAGATAATTTTTTTTAGTGGAACAATGTAGGCTCAGATCTCCCTCTGCTGGAACAAGTCCTCTCTGCTGTTATCTCTGACTCCCAGGGGATTGAGTAGAAGACAGTCCTACTTTGCTTTCCCAAAATTGTCACAAACCAGAAATATTGGCTTCCTCTGGACTGACTATAGGACAGAAATCCTGATCTAGTAAGTCCAAATCACAGGTACCAAGGGGTGCCAAGGGATCTCTAATAGAACAGAAATCCTGCTGGCTCTCACAGAAGTAGTTTCCAGGGAAAGTCTTCCACTGCATGTGTCCAACTCTGTCTTTCTGATGGTCTCCCTGAAGGAAAACTAGAGGGGAGAGAGGGAGATACTGATCTTCTCCTTTGAAAATTCCAGAAAGCAAACATGTTGTATAGGCCATTTCACAGCTTTGTCACTCTGCCTCTTCTGGGAACACCTACAAAGAAACACAGCTGCTCTAAGTTCTGTATTTAGGTCCCTTCTGGAATAACATCTGCCTTAGACCTGGAAGAGAAATTCCATTCCTGCAAATCCCAATGCAGGGAACAGCCACGATCTTCAAACTTCATAATCCTTAGGGCCTTTCAGAGAAACCAACAGGGAAATGCCTTTTTCCTGAGATCTGTGGTCTGAAACCTTTCCTAACATAAAGGCACGTTTCCCAGAGCAAAGTGCCCATGTCACAGAGACCACTTGTATGCAAACTGTGTATCCAAACATCTTTTTACCAAAGCTAAAGACTGCTGGAAATTTTCAACACATCTTTCTTTGAGGAAGTTTTTTATGTTATCAATTCAAACTTCTCACTCTTTTAAAATTTTTGTTTTAGTTTCAGAAACAGAACAACTTCATGAAAAGGAGTATCAACCCTGAACTTTCCTGTGCATCAAGTCCTTTGTAAAGAGGGCACTATACAGGTGCATATTGGTTGAAACTTGGATAAGAATTCCAGAGAAAAAGATCTAACAAACTACCTCTATTATTTTGAGCAGTCAGTCTGATGCAAACTAGGCCAGTGTCTGCCCAGTTTAGTGACTGTAGATGCTTTACTTAATATATTATTTTGATGGCCCACAGCTGGTTTTCATCATGCTGCTAGAAGGTCTTTCCACAAGCCTATACAGAAAGTACAGATGGAATAATAGCTTTTCAGTAGAGTCACAGAAATGAAAGATGGAAAATAAGTTCCCATGTGCTGAGGATGAGGTTTGTCCTTAGAATACTAATGCTCTGTGCGTTTTGATTAAGTGACTTTAAGGGATTTCAAAACTCTACCAGGTATCCCAAGGTCCGAGAGGATCTTGGCAATTTTCCTTGCATTTATAATAGATTCTTCTTTTGCTAGATTTTGGCCCATGCAATGTGAAAGAGTCATGGGGTGCCAGCTTTAGTAACACAGCTGTACTTTGAAAAAGATGGGGAGCTCACTGCTGACACGTCACTTCATGTGCACAAATGCCACATATGAAACTGCACTCTTGCCTGCAGAATCATTCAGCTTAAAGTCAGCAAGGACATGTAAATTCTTCTGCAGGAAATAGAAATGATCAGTGAAGACCTGACTGCAAGTTCACTGAATTCAAAAGCAACTTTTCCATCACAGCTTTGGCACACATCAGTTCAGGTTCCTATTAAACAGCAGAAGCATTGCCTTGTCTAGATAAGAATCTCTTGTTTGGAGACCGGGGTTAGCAGTTGTGGGTAAGAAAAGATGCTTTTCTGTGGCAGTGCAAAGACCAATCTCTTGTTTATAAATCAACCTGTACTAGCAACTTTCATGCAAGACTTTCATTTTGTTGGCTTTTTAAAAATGGTTTGTTACTTTATTCTACACCTGTCATGGATACTCAAACCAGAGAGAAATAAAGTGAAAAAACCTTATGCTATTGATTGTGTAACCTAGGAACTGATCCATCACTGTCTCATCCATGGTCAAGTATCAAATCAAAGTTATGGTTGAAAATCACAGAAAAGAAGATGGATCATCATACAACACATGGATAAGCTGAGGAACTCCTTACTACATGGTTTTGGGGATGCCAAAAATTGGTGAAGATGAAGTTTCATAAATGAGTTTTTGAATTAAAAAAAAAAAAAACCAAAAAAACCAACAAATAATTTGATAGTTTTTAAATACAGGAAGATCAGTTCAAGATAGGAAGTCCCTGAGCTGCAAAGTGCTAGAGCTTTGGAGAGTATTTACCAGAAGTATCAGATTTGCTTACCCTATTCTGACAAACAGCCTATTTTAACCACTGCTGAAAACAGCATTTTGTGCTGAACAGTCCTTTGATCTGACTCCGTGTGGCCAGCCTTAGGTATTTAATGTCAGAAGTCAAGGAGAAGAGGCAGGAGGCTGGACAGGGATCCTCTCTTAGAAAAAAGGCAAAAAAGGAAGGTGTATGCCCAGTGGAAGCAAGGTCAGGTGACATGGGAGGAATACAGAAATGCTACTTGTCACTGTAGGGAATGAATTCATTTGGCCAAAGCTCAAGTGGAGGGGAAGCTTCCAGAAATGTGGGGGGCAATAAAAAGAGTTTTTTCAAACACAATAATGGCAAAAGGCAGTGCAGAAATAACATCGACCCTTTACAAAATAAAGATGGTCACCTCACACACAGGGACGTGGACAAGGCAGAGATGTTTAATACATTCTTTGCCTCTGTTTCAACACGGCTGATGGACCAAGGGGGTCTCAGTGCCCTGGGCTGGAAGAGCATGACTGTGAGAAAGACCAACTCCCAGTTGACTCTGAAATTGTGTGGGATCTGCTGCTCCAGCTGGATCCCTACAAATCTATGGGGCCTGATGGGATTCAGCTGAGAATCCTCATCAAAATCCTCCTCAGCCAGCTGGCTGATGTCATTCCAAAGCCTCTCTTGATGATTTTTGAGCAGTCTTGGGAATCCAGAGAGGTCCCAGCTGACTGGAAGCTGGTGAACATTGTCCTGATTTTCAAGAAGGGCAAGAAGGAGGACCCCAGAGACCACAGGCCTGTCAGTCTCACTTCAGTGTCTGGTAAAGTTATGGAGAAGGTATGGAATAGAGGTATAGAAAACCACCTGAAAGACAGCACAGTCATTGGAATCAGCCAGCACAGCTTCATGAGGGGAAAGTCCTGTTTATCAAACTTCATTTCCTTTTACGCCAAGGTAACCCACCTAGCTGATCNCCAAGGTAACCCACCCCCACCTAGCTGATCTGGGAAATCCAGTAGATGTAACCTCTTTGGATTTCAATAAAGCTTTTGACACTGTCTCTCACACGATCCTTCTGAAAAAAAATGTCCAGCTTTCACCTGAGTAACTGTGAGACATGATTGGTGAGCAACTGACTCAGGGGTGGGGCACCAAGGGGGATATGGAATGGGGTGACATCAGGTGGTTTGTCACCAGTGGGGTTCCACAGGGCTCCATCCTCCACCCAGTCCTTTTCAGCATCTTCATTAATGACCTGGACACAGAACTCAAAGGAAGTTTGCCAATGACTCTAAATCAGCACAGCACCAGCAGACAGGCAAGGAGGAGGATTGTCCCACTCTGCTCTGTGCTGGGATGGCCTCAACTCAAGAACTTTGTGCAGTTTATATTGTGCACCACAATATAAAAAAGACATTAAGCTTTTAGAGAGCATTCAAAGAAGGATCACAAGGATGGTGAAGAGTCTGTAGGGGAAGCTGTGTGAGGAGCAGCTGAGGTCACTTGTTCTGTTCCACCTGGAGAAGAGGAGACTGAGGGGAGACCTCAGTGCAGTCACAGCTTCCCTGTGATGGGAAGAGGAGGGGCAGGCACTGATCTCTTCACTCCCATGACCTGTGACAGGACTCGAGGGAAGGGGTCCTGAAGTTGTGTCAGGGAAGGTTTATGTTAAATATCAGCAAAAGGTTCTTCACCCAGAGGGTGGCTGGGCACTGGAACAGCTCCCCAGGGAAGTGGGCACAGCACCAAACCTGACAGATTTCAAGAAGGCTTTGGACAATGCTCTCAGGCACATTCTGGTGGGATGTGGTGGGATTCTTGGGGTGTCCTGTGCGGGGACACAAGTTGGACCTAATGATCTTGAAGGGTCCCTTCCAATTCAGCATATTCTGTGATTCTGTTCTATGATTCTGTGATTCACTGTGCCTATGCACTGGTTTCCGTGGTCTTCAAAATGCCCCAAAAACTCTGCAATCTTCTGAGTTTTCTCACCAATAATTTATAATATTGTGGGGGTCCCAAGACATGTTGAGTCAGATGAAAGAGGGCTCAGCAGGCAGAGATGGATGATAAACAAAACTCGCATTTGTAAGAGATGGTGAGAATTTTCATCCCTCAAACAGCACTAAAATAGCACAACCTGAATCCATTTCTCAAATGTTGCTTTGGCCACAGTATAACTTAAACATCTGACTTAAACATGATAGCCAAAACCAAAGCAACATGTTCAAAATGAAATTCATTAAACATTAAAAAGACAAAATATTTTAACTTCTCAGAAACAGATTCAGTTTGCCTGATTTTCCTTGTCCAACATATGTTCCCATTAGAAAATATATGCCCAAGGAACAATTTTCAAATCATAGTAGATACAACAGCTGCTACCAGATTAATAGAAACAGCTGCACATTATGTAAAATAATTTACATTTTGCTACCCTTTAAAGAGGCATTAGGAATTGGCCTCAGAGTTATAGTGGAGTTTTCTAAGAAAGTATGTAAGAAAATAATTAAAGACAGCAGGTGCACCCCTTTCTACTCTTCTGATGATTCAAAAACATCATAAACATTGCCTAAATATTGAGTTAAATAATGCTTACTGTTCTTGTTGCTGCAGGATAGCTTATGGAGCATATGAGTGAATCTGGCCCAGTGTTTTACTTAAAAAGAAATTGTAGCAGTAGGTAGACCAAATATTTACGTCTTTCAGGGGGCAAAATGTACTCTTCTGACAAACTGAAATAGTGATAACACTAACCAACACTGTGTGTACAGATCTCAGGCCTTAAATGGCTTTTGACAAACACTGTCACAAAAGATGGTGAAAGATCTGCCAGCCACTCAGCAGAGTCTTACAGGAATTCCAACTAGTTTCAATATGAAATAAAGAGTTGATTTCAGCCCATTCTCCTCACTGATGGTATTTATGAGAACACTTCTCCCCTGGTCATTACAATAAATATACACATATCTGCCACCTGTTGTATATTGCTGTATACTTTTTTCCATAAATAAATTAACTGACTGTAATATAGTGCAGGATGGAAGTTCTGTCCTGCACAGATCTGTTTGCTTACATGAGGTAAATAAACTAGATTTCTATCTACCCATTTTCCTATGTCCTGGATTTGGGTTCTGCACCCCACTAAGGAGGGAAAGAAAAAGAAAGAAAACACATTAAGTGCTTCAGTCTTTCAACTAAATCTTTGCAGTGTGGGGATTATATAGTAGGCATTTAACATAGGGGGGATACAGCCTGGGCTATACTGACCTACACGCACATACAGATAAACACAGACATAGAGCAGCATGAGTGAATCCATAAATTTAATGCCATTAGGTCCTCCCACCTGAGCATCACATATAGGACAGGGATAAAATTTTGTTCAGTTGGGAATTGAAATCAACATTTTTAGAGGTTTCTGCTCAGATGCCCTAATCTATGACTGCTCAAAGCTAATATTCCCTGAAGGTCTGCCATGGGAATTGCCTGAATGGGTTCAGGCTTAACCACTCCATATGTCACATAATAATGCATTATGGTACCACTTGCCATTCCCTTAGCAAACTCTGCTTTGTTTCTCACTTAGTTCCAACCATCTGATGGCTGCACTGGGGATGAGTAGGAAGTGCTGCAGGAACTGGTCAATCTGTCTCAGTTCACATGAATAAGCATTTCAGTGAATGCCATAAAATGGACATTTCATGGGCATACTCTCTGCTGCAAACATCACTGAGAGACCTCAGCCTTTAATTGTAAGCAAATCGAACATAAATGTTTTGCTAGCACATAAGTGGTGCCTTCTGTCTTTCTGTTTCATTTTTAATAGCAAAGACCTTAATAGGCACAAGTGCAGTGCTGCAGTGGGAGTGCAGAGACACCCAGCACAACCAAAAGGCAGGAGGATCCCACAGAACAACATGGTGCCAGACAGATTTTCCACCTTCTGGTCTGGAGGTTTCACTCTCACTTCTATGTGAAGAGTGCAAAGAGTTTATAAAACTTGAGTGCAACTCCAGTCTAAGGTGATAAGATTTGCATCATGTCTAGAGCTTGCTTATATCCAAATGGCTAAAAGTGTCTCCTTATCATTTACAGGATAAAGCATTAACAGAGATTAGGATTAGTAGAGTAAATCCTTGACTGAATTTCCTGACTGAATTTCCTAGCACAGTTATTCCCAGAAACCAGTGGAGCAAGTCAATAGGGGTTAAATGTTTTTACCCCTCCCTCCTTGCACTGTCTGCACTGAAATCAGTCATCCTAAAGAAGATGGAAATTGAGGACTTTGCCAATTCCATACACTTGTCAGAGCACCTTTTAGCTGTGTTTGTCTACTGAAATACATGCATGGTTCTTCTCTCTGCAGAGCAGGAACACAACCATAGGCAGATTTTCACCCCAAGGAGGTTTGGTTCCCTCTTTTTAGAATGATTAAATACTTTGGTTGTAGTCAGTGGCAAACTAGTAATGCCTTGACTCCCTAAGTTAAGTTCAGTGCTCTGTCCACCAGCTAAGCCTTTCCACACTCCTTCTTGTATCAGTAAAACCAGATTTTGGTATTCCTAGAGAGGTGCAAGTCAGATTTACCTCAAAGGAACCCTTAACATGAATAATGTAGATGGATGGGATATGGTGTGGGTTGTCTCAAATCCTTCTTTGAGTTCCACTGTGGGGAGAGGACATTTAGCACAAGTCAAAGATCTCTTACGACACTTATGACAGAGGAAACGGGGCACGGGTTTGCAGGTAACAAACACCATCTGCACTGGTTTCTGCCACTGCAGCTAAATACGTCTGTGGCTTACTCAGGACTTCATCATCAGACTGACTGCAACCATACATGGTCATGGCTAGCACACAGAAATGCTGCTGAGGGCCTGGAGAATGTATGTTCTTAAATAGCTCAGGGATGGAAGGAGCTTTATGGTTTCCCAGCAATTAATGCCCTGTGTCAACAAGGGAGGCATCAGGAAACTTTAACCTTGAAGCAGGTCTTTAAGAAAACAACCCAGACAGAAATACAGAGTGGTCAAAGCATTCATCTTCCCTCAAGTCCTAAAAACCTGAAGCCACAGGAAAATACAAATAGAGGAAAATTTGTGTTAAAAAATTATCAGTAGATATGACCCTTTTCTACGGTTGAGTTGCACCAACTTACTGAGTTCCCTTCCAATCTTATTTTCTGCAAGCCTTTAAATAAAAAAAAGATATTTCAGATTTTATTTTTGGACAGGAAACATTTTTCTGCAGAACTCTCAGTTGCAAGTGTTTTTTTCATTTCAATCTGACAGTGGTGGGATTTAGTGCTTGTGCCTTTCACCAACACCACGATTTGTTGCAAAATTTTTAATACATCATGGAACTTCATCTCAATTTTTCAGACAACAGTAATATGCAGAAACAGTGGTAAAGGACAGAATTTCACTTCCTAGTCTTCATCACAGGACTTGCAATGAGGTCACTGAGGTTTATTCCCCTCTCACAGGGTCTGGATCATTATCTGCAGGCCACCAGCATCACACTATATCTTCTGTGCCTTTCTCCTATGACTTTCTCTTGCAATTGATTCCGAAAGAGAAAAATATATGAAATAAGAGCAGTAAAGTTCTGATAGATAATAAACAAGTAATATGAACTTAATTTAGGTGGGCCATTAATTCTGAATTAAATTGGTCTATGTGCTATTGACTACCAGCAAAGAGAAGCTGGGACTGACCTTTCACTGCCTTCTAAGATGAAATCTACAGAGTTATTGCAAGACAGCAACAGACAGTACAGGATGGACACAATTCTTTTTGGTTTCACCAGTTTATGTCCAGAAACCTTAGACCACACATCAGGCCAATGCTGTTCTTTGTTACAGCTAGTCCATATTCAGAATCATCTTTACAATGAAATGTACTTCTAGGAGGCAACACAGGAAACAGGTTGCTAAAAAAACCCCAAAATGCTGACTTAATCCTGCTACACAGTGAAGAAATTCATGATCAAGTTGCTTTCTTCTTTGTGAGATACTACTGAGTTTGAAATATAAATAGAATTTTAAAGACAGTAGAACATAAACGCCAAATCACTTCTGATCCCTTACCTTTTCATATCTGCCACAGAAATGTTAATCAACAAATATTATTATGCCATCAGTCATCCTGACCATGATTGGCTGGAGAAGGACAATGCATTTACATATTTCTACAGAACATAATTCACAACTTGTAGAAATCAAAAAGGATCTCTGCAGGCTGCATATGATTACTGTCATCACCGTAATCACATTGATACCATCAGTTCATTAAACAGGGAGTGTCTTCCCACCTTAATTGCCTTGGCTCTGCTGATGAGCCCATCTTGCTGAGCACTCCCAATGAGCAGATCTACTTTCCGAAGCCAAGGGCGCTGCAGGGCTTCAGCCAGAGGCTCCCGGAGGTAAATTCCATCCACCACTGGACCCCAGTACTGGAATGGGCCACTTACAGCTAGCAGCTATGTTGGCAAAACAAAGCAAGAATTGTGCTGTCAATTTAGCTTACTCCTTAAATACTGTTTTATTTATGCTTAATTCAACTGATCTGATACTCTACATGGGAAAACGTTACCAAGTACTATAAATGCAAACTCATCATTGGCAGGAAACAATGATTTTGCTGACAGTCTCAATAGGTGAAATTAGCTGAAGAGACCAAGAGAAATGATGGTCTTATAAAAAATAAAATCTTATAAAACTATAAAACAGTTTTAAACTAGGGATTGACTCTATGCTGGCCCTCATCAGAAAATTTATTGCCAGTGGGTGTTTTAAGTTGTGGGTAAAGGATCCATCTCTATAATTATTTATACTGCAGCTTTCACAAGCCTCCCACTTCAAATACAGAACACCAACATCCCACCCTGCTTCGTTTTCTGCATAAATTCTGTTATTAAAGATACAGACATTTGACTCTTCTCTAGAGTGACACACAGGGGCAGACAAGAGGGAACTGAAAGAAGGCAAAAAACCATATTTAGATTTATTTTAGAAGACATGATTAAAGCAGTGTAAAAGGAATTTAGTCTAAAGGAGACTCAAACAGTGAGTATTCATAGCTCAGAGCTGGATGTCATGGACAACAACTTCCCTCCACCAAAAATAGCCCAGTTCTTCTTTCACAAGGATTCAGATTAAATTTTTTTTTTTAAGCTTTCTCACAGCTCTGTGTGAATGGAAACTTTTTGATTTCTTGCCAATGGCATATGTTTTGCTATGTTGTACCTTAGTCTGTGCATCATTGAGGACACGAGCAGGCAACTGGTGAAGGCAGGCTACAATTTCCTCACTGCTGGATGAAGGGCATCCCACATCTTCAGCCAAAGCTGCTGCCTGGGTCTGTGCTCTCCTTGTAGTAATTATGGATGCTGGAGAAAAAGCTGAGCCTCCCTAGAAAAGAAAACCCCAATATCAGTCAACAGAGGTTGTCAGAGTACCTAGTTCCCTGGTGCAGGTAAAAAAGATGAGAAGCAAAATCTGTCCAGCTGCAGAAGGCAAAACACTGGCTTTTAAATCAAAATAAGCAAGTCCTAAAGATCAAACCAGTGGTGTGAAGGGTCAGTTTTGCTGTCTCCAGCTCTGCCATGGTTATTTTTGAAAAGCTCTGAGAAGTGTCTACATGATATCTCTCACCAAATCACAGATCTTTCTGAAAACTTTGCTGGAAGGAGAAACACTGAGACAGGAGCAGATACAAAGAAGGTGCTGTGAGACACACGAGGGAATGGAGAGCCCATCTTACAAGAGGAGAATAAGTAGAGTTTTATCATAGCTCTGATAAACAAGGACTGAGAGCAGGCCAGAGATGTCCATAAAGAAGAGCCATTTCTACCCTGGGACAATGCTGGTACAAGGACAAATGAGCACTAATCATTCACATTGAGTATAAATTAATTTTGGCTAGAAACAGAAAAGAGCTGACACAAGGAGCAGTGAGGGTTTGGAAGTGCTATGAACTGAGGAAGGAGGAACAAAAGGCTAAAGGAAACTGCAGAAGATTAACCAGAGCATGAAGATCAAAACCAGAGCACAGGCTACAGTCCAGTCTCTGCTCCAGACTCTTCATATTTTTCCTACAGCTGTGCCAACACAGAAAATGTTCTTAACAAGAAAGGAGGGCACAACATTTTTGAGTGAACATGAAAACTACCTGTTGAAAATGCAGATAAATTAGCTTATATCTGATAAGATCTGACCTAGAACAGAAAGGTTGGAATAGCTGTGACACGGTTCAAATGACTAATTTCCAAACATTTGCATCAGTTTACTATAATAGTAGCTAAGATTAGCTTCTGTCCTCTAAAAAACCCCACACCCTAGATGCATGACACGAAAGACACTGATCTATTGAACTGATTAATTTACTTCTTACTGAATTTGCTCAAAGTATAACTACAAGTCTGCACAAGCAAGTTAAAAACAAACATAAAACAAACAGCAAATCCTTAAATTGAAATTTTCTCAAACCTCTGAGCCCACGGAACTCTGTGCAGCCCTGATCAGCACCCAGGGTATTTTTTATATTTCAAACAAGCAGAGCCATTGATACTAATAGGATACCACTGCTCACAACTATAGAAATTGGTTTCCAAAAATAGTGAGAAAAGGGTTATTGTTTGGGTGTAGAGACAGTGGTTTTAGTTCACTCCATGTAGAATTTCCAGTGCTACTACCTTCCTGAAAGGTTTTTCTTATTTTTTAACAGATCTGGAAGACAAGCACTGTTATTACCTTAATGATTGAGATGCAGATGGTTCCAGATAAGCAAAGGAAAAGCCTTTTTTTTTTAATCTGGGCCACTAGAAGAGCCATCTTGAGTTTTGAGAGGGTGGAAGAACTAAAGAAGAAGAAATAAACACCACTTGGTCTTATTCCTCACTTCCGCACTCAGTTTAGATGAGAGCTCAAGTGAGCAATGGGCTTTATCCTCTCATGGGATTTGCAGTGGCCCATTTTGTGTTTGTAAGGCACGATATTTGCAAGCTGCTGACTAGGTGCACTGACTCAGCTGGTCATGAGAGAGAAAGAAAAATATCTTTGATGAGAGTATCTTGTCTGTGGGTGGGTTCCCAGCACAAGGAGCGAGAACCATGGATTTTAACCCGGCCTTTGGAAGAGCGTGTTCGTCAGAGCTACGATGAGTGGGACTAGAAAAAGGACAACACACCATGTCAGCTTCCCTCAGAAGGGTAGCTTCCTTGCATTCCATTTGGAGTAAGGAATTATGAGCCCCCTCAATATAGCAGAATATTTAAATCCAGGCTTGCACAATATTTACCCACTAATCTGGCAAACATATTCTTCCACAGCAGATCTGAACGTGCTCAGCATGCTTTATCAAGTGTCCAGTACCTCCAAATGGCATTCATTTAAAACAAAGAAAAATCATTAAAAATTACTTGGCTTCAGTTTCCCGAACTCCAAAAGTTTCACAAATTTTGAAAGTGTGAGTTTCTGTGGAAATTCTGAAGTTGCCCTATTAAAAGGCAAAGTTTGGTAGGGAAAAAGTACTGAAATCAGATGATATATGGAATCCAAAAATTCGCTGGGACCACGCAAAACATCCTGGTGGTTGACTTTGAATACGTCTCCTTACGGAGATTTTAAAAGCTGTGCAAAGCTTGCCTGCCTCAGACATCTACAACCTGAAAGATTGCCCTGAGGCCATGTACTGAGTAAAACAGAGACTGCAAAAGGTTCTGGATAGAAGTGTCCCACAAGTTCTCTACTGTGGGGGCAGAACTAAAAGCCTGGGCAGGCAAATCTTCATGTCTCAGCACGGGATGTGTATGGGCTAGCAGTGGATATGCTCGAAGCTCGACGAGTAAAAGAAAAACCCCAAACTTCTGCAAATCCATTTCTGTAGAGCTCGATGGAGCCTTACTCTGGCTATGGTTATTTTCTTTTCTGTGGTTACAACAGGTTCATTTGCTCTTTATTCTGTACTTTTTCTTCCATTTTCCACGGTAATCGCCACTTCCTCAGCTTGATTTTTTTGGTGACACTCATATTCAGGAAGTAAGTCTGGAATTTGGGGTTTGAAAGAGACCAAATCTTTGGGGTTTGAAAGACATATGGTATCTACTACTTTTAATCATGTTTAATTTTTACTAGGACTGGAAGCAGGTGATAAAGAAACTTGAGGCATCATTCAAGCAGTATTTGAAAACAATACCATTATGTTTCCTTCCCAGATGCATCCAAAATACGTTCCAGGCTTTAGAATCACAGCTCCACTTAGGGAAGAAATTATGCAAGCAAAACTCTACCAGTTCTCTGCTTTTCAAATTCACGTCAAAATTCAGGGTCATTGTTTCTTCATAATTGTAAAAAAAACCCTTCAGAAACAAATAAGTGAGAACAGAAGCTGCACTGCCCAGAACTAATTTTCTTTCTTTTTTGAGCCTGCAGTTTTCACATTAAACAGAAATCTTCCCTAAACACTGAATCCGCATTAGAGGCTGGCTCAGGATACAGAGAATAACAGAGCTACACTCACCATTTCCTTCTTTTCCTAGAAAACTATAATTTATTTGTGTGATTAGTCCCAGCAATCAGTAATAGAGGACTTGTGTGTTTTAAAAAATAGGACTATTTAGGCAGAAGCAGAAATAGCGGAGGGCGTGATTATTTCCATTACATGACACCCATATTACCATCAACATGACAGAATCATGAATCAGAAAACCAAAAATCATGAGATCAGCTCAAGAATAACAAACACTCTGTTCTTTTTGTTAGTCCTCTGTTTTTTAATTCTCCAGGAATTCTGCTGCACCTATGAACACAAGAGCTAAAAAATTCACTTTTAAAACTAACAAGAGAAATCTTCAGATATTCCTGCAGAGTTGTTTTTTGAAAGCGAACCTCTAAAAAAACGACATACACAATAAAATTGTAGTCATTAGCCACCTTGTCATCACTGGGAATTTCCTATCTCAGCATCATTTAGAAGGGATTTACAGGGAGCTGAAGCCACACACACTTCTTGTTTTAGCTGTCCTCACAGACGGACCCACTGTCAGAGGAACAGAGGAAGTTCCAATGACATTTTTGTCAACAACCCAGTTGAAAGTGTTCAGTACTGAACTGGTAAGAAGAAGCAATTGCAGCTGAGTTACACAATCCCCAGCAGCATTGTTACAATGCTCTCCGAAATTCGTAGGAATAGGAGGAACTTCACAGTGTTGAGCAACAGCACCTACTGCAACAAGTGATGGCACTGAAAATGGGAGGCAAAGCCATCAGTACTATTTAGTTCAGGGACCAGGAGCATTGTCAGCATTTCTTAATTTCTCTTTTCAATACTAGAGGTTCAGCTACACAGTAGAAATTCAGATACTAGGAGATGTTGCAGCTGACAATGGTGAGAAGCTGATGAATCAGTATTATGTGAAGGTGAATTCTCACTTTGATATCAGGCTGTGACCAGCTGAGCTGGGGCTGGTGCCTCTTGCAGACTTCTCTTTTGGGACATCACAGCTCAACAGATTTTCATTGGTGCTATCCTGACCATCCCAATTCTTCCTCCACAAGCTGTTGCTGCTATTCTGATGAGATGATAAAAAAAAAATATATGGACCTGTGCTTGGTTTGTGTGGCCAAGTTTTGGTAGTGAGGGAGTCTAAATGAAATAATTGCAGTGTTGTGAGGAAGAGTGAGAGTGGAAAATTCCAGAGGGTCATAATCATGCATTACTTCTCATTATCCTGCTCCGTTTAATTGGTAATAAATTAACCTAATTAAATTAAATTAAATTAAACTAACTTCCCTGTTTTGTCTGTGATGGTAACCAGTGGGTGATCTCTCCCTGTACTGATCTTGACCCACAAGAATTTCATTATATTTTCTCTTGCCTGCCAGCTAAGGAGGGCAGTGACAGAGAAGGTTTAGTGGGCACCTGGTGTCCAGGCAGAGTCAACCCACCACAGTACTATCACTGTACTCTGTACCTCTGATTCACAACACATCTGGAAAAGACAATTGCCATATAAGCTGCAGTGCTGAATGTCTTTTGATTCCTCATTTAGTTTGGAAGCTCGCTTCTGCAAAATTTTTCAAAAATTATTCAGAACACATCTAATGATTAGAAACTTCACTGGAACTCGATTTTATCACCCACACTCTGCAAACCCAAACCCAGCTTCCTTTCCTCACATCACGACCTCTTGTTTTTTTTTCCAAACTAACTTGAAAATGAAATTCCTGCTTGAGCCACATTGTCTCCTCAACACACGCACTCCCTGAAAGTGAATGCAGTTTCTCTGAAGGCTGCAACCAAAGCAGACTTTTCGTCTGCCCTGAACCATGCTATAGGCAATGCAAACAGCAATTACAGTAACGCCACCCAAAAATGAGATCAAAAGACATCTAATCCAAACAGTCCTGAGAATTCTACTTTCCCAAAAGAGCCAGCTGCACAGCAATATTTTATTAGTTAAAAATAGGCACTCTCCAGGCTCAGATGCACACAGTTCCCAGCCAGAAGTATCTGTCAGACCATCTGATTTGACCTCCGGGATAGCCAGGGCTCTTCCATTTCCTGGCTGCTGAGCTCAAGTGCTTCCTATCACTTAAAGCATGGCTTGTGTTTGACTAAAGCCTGATCTTGCATGAAGCAGTTAAGCTGGGCTCAGAGACACAGAGAAATGGGTACTGCAGCCTTCTCCTTGGCAGTTTGTGCTTAAAGATAATCACTCCATGGGCAGACAACAGCACCTTATTTCTCTTTGAGGGTGTCTTCAGTTTCAGTTAATAGCAGATTAAAGGTACTGTTTAAATCCTGGGTTTTCTCCCCGAAAAAATAAGCAAGATGCAACTAAGTGACCACTGACTCGCTTTTCCAATGATCTTAGGAGATTATTCTTTAACAGACTGGATTAAAATATTTTCAGAAGTTGTTTTTAATTTGGAGCCTATTTACTTTTTTCTCGCAGGGTTGTTTTCCTATATCCTGCACTGTTTTTCCTTAGACATCCAATTCTGCATAGTGACAAGTGCTTACAAGACACCGAGGTTGCAGGGCTCTATGTGATGACATTAATGTCATTTTCCCACGCTTTCATGAAGTCTGGCTTCAGGAGCCTGGAGAAGTAGAAAATTTTGGGACCAGCTCAGGGAGTCTCTGTCACAGCTAAGAAGACATTTGGCAGACACCTGCCAAACACCAGCACAGGGAGGGTAACAGGGAATTGGCAGATCAGTCCAGCAATGGAAAGGGAGACTAAGATACAAATGTTTTTCCCTCCATAATTGTCTACTAGACTGTAATTTCCATATAAGAATGGGGGCAAGGCAAGGGTTTTCTCTCTTATATCAAAAATAACATTTTGAAGGAAGGAAGATTTCTTTTTTGTATATCAGCCTTTGTAAACCTGTCTTTGCTGCCATCAGAGGCAGCCATGCAGGGGCAATGTTCTTCTCACGAGTGACTCACAGAGTGCCTGTGTCAGGTTAGTGACTTGAATAACAGGATATGAATACTTCTAAGATGACACACAAAGCCCCACTTAATTCATACAAGCACTTTCTTCCATTTAGATGTAAACACTACCTTATCAATTATCCTATTTAAAACATAGCATTAGCTAAATGCACTGAAAGGGTAAACCAGCTCTCATCATTACACAAGAGCAGACAGCCACCAGCAACAGGCAGAAATGACACAGAAATGGAGAATTCTATTTACCTCCCTCCTCTGCAAACTCATCTGTTCCTCTACAAGCACGGTACAAACTATATCTGCAATTTGCTGTGTTTCCAGTGGATCATGTTCTATCAGGCAAGTCCAGCCTCTCCTTCAGTGTGACCAATCTTTCCTGCCCAGTCTGAGACCTGCCCCATTCCCGTGTGCATCTCAGGATGTGACCTTACTTCTTGTAAAGGCACAAAGACCGTCAGAGGCAGTCTAAGGCAGAGGGTGGTGAGAAGGACCAGGAAAAGTCTCTGCCTCTGCCTATTCCCACAGGCAGACATCCCCTAACCCAGGGTATTTTGGTAACTCCAGAGACACTGTTCATCAGTCTGGTGAATGCCATTAAGGGACATGCATGTCACATCCTTGTGATTTGAAGATAGCAAGAAGGTCCTAAACAATCAAAATATAACTGGCCAGGGTAACCATGGAGCTGTGCTATGGACCAATTAGTTATCAAATTCCGTAGTGCTTTCCTGTCCCTTCAAACTGAGGACTGCTAGTACAGCCCATCAAAGAGAAAGAATATTCTCTTGAAATTAGCAAATTACCAATTTTGGCATAGCTTTGGGGATTTGATCAGTGTTTCCTGGTTTCAATAACAGTTACTCAACAGCTCCCACATAAGCACCTACTTGGAGCTACTCTGGTGTGAAGTAGGAAATCTGCTTGGGCTTGTTGGGTTTTCTGGTGGGTTATTTTGTTTTCTTTGGGTTTGTCAGGGGTTTTTTTATATTTTCCTACACAATGTCAGGGATATGAGTTTTTCAGATCACATCTTGATTATAAAAGCAAAGGGCAAACCTTAATAAATCCCTTTGAGTTCTGTATTAATATCTACAGTACAATATTCTTCAGTGCCTTTACTCAGGTTACTTAACAGGCCAGTATCTTGGTTCTTCCATCTCAGACACTGAGATGAGGAAGGTCTGAGGCTTCTGCACTTTTTTAAACTAATGTGAAAATAGGCTTCATAGACAAGCTTTCAACCCATATTTCTTCATTGTTGACCTTAAGCTTTAATTATTTGCAGACAGAGGTATTTTGGGGTATAAAGGGAAGCATAACGCAAAGGCTGCATTCCTATTCAGACTCAATAAGAGTGAAAACAATGTTTGGTGCCTCTTCCTGTATGTCAGAAAAAAAATAGCAAAACTGCATAAAACAGAACAGTTGAGGAATGAGCATTACTGGATAAATAAATTCAGAAGAAGAAGAAAAAAATAAACCCTTTTTGTCTAAGTAATATAAACCGGGTTATTTTCCTGACTTTTAAAAATCTGCTAAAACCAGCCCTGATGCAATACATTGAAAACCTCCCTGTTTTTCTCAGCCCATAGATAAAAAGTGCCTTCAGTAGTGACTTGCAACAGGGACCTCATCTGTTGCAAACACTTTGAGCCTTCCTTATTTCTCAGAGAGGAAGTATGTGGCCTGTTTGGCAAATGCTGCTCTACATGACAGCGTGAACTTCACAACACACTCATTCGACCGGCTGCTCCTCGACTTGATCAGCTGAACCTTGCTGGCAGCATGAGAGCAGTACTATGACTACGGCTTTTTTCAGAGATACTGCAACCTGGAATGCCATGCCTAGCATTTAAAGGTAATCACTGCTGTGATATATTTTAGATTATCTGCATACGAGACCAAATGTTTCAATTTTATTTATATACAAGGGTGTTCTATTTCATTAACAATGACAGTATTCAGACCGTGGATTTCAAGTACCACCGAAGGCAGAAATAGAAGAGCCTACCTTGATCCTTTTCATAAGGAGTGGTACTAAAGATAGACAGGACAAGGAGTATTTCTACTGAAACCTCAGAGTAAGATTGATGCTTAGGACCTTATGCTGAGGCAAAGTGCATTTCTCTGTAACCAAAATATGAGCCCACAGATTAGTGGGCTTTTTATTCAAAGTGTTAGAAGTGTGCATAGTGTGGTATTTCTGTGTTGTTTCATGTTTGCATGTGTCTATGAATTACTTTGACAAGAGTATTATGTTATTCTTTCTCAGTGCAAAGGTATAAGAACCTCAAAGCTGAAAGGATGTTCATTTTGGTTAATAATAAATTAAGGGATATTCACAAAAAAAACTGTTCAGCTTCTGAAACCTAAGTTGTTTTGCTTTTTCTTTCCCCACATGAAAAATAACAGGATGCCGGTGCTTTCATATTCAAGTTAAATGAGATTCAGACATTACCTGTGAACCTTATTGAGAATTAAATCACAAAACCTTGGCAGTATAGATGTGAATATCAGGAAACAAAAATAAAATAGGGTATAGCATCTCAGGAATGATAAATGTTCTAATTTTACTAGTCTACGGTATTCCTTGCAGGAGGGCTTTACATATGTGCTTATCTTGCCTTTTTATTCCTCTTATTATTTTAATTTCTTTGTATTTAATAATTCTCAGTCACATTAAATATAACTTTGAAAAGTTCTCACCAAGTGGCAGGCTTTCTTCTGTTCCATGCTATTTGGCTGCTGCAGAAGCACGTTTTCTCAGAGAACAAATTCTGCAGGAGGAAGTTATTGCTACATGTGCTGCACACAGGAACGGAAGGGGAAAATTGTACTACAGGTTTTGGGGTCACACCATGTAGGTCAGTGGGATTCCAGTCCTGACAGGTGAAGAGTTCATATCTGCTGAGAGTTCTGATAAATAGAACACAAAGCTGGACTGGGACTGTAGATTTTTCCTCGCCTTCCTTTTGGCAGGAAAGATCCCTAAGCCCTAATAGCTGTGTGCAAACAGCCATGGCTGCAGAGGATGCCTTTCCTTGGACACCATGTGCACAAGTGGAAAAGGGAAAGGAGGAAGGACCAGTGCTTGGAACACTGCAAATGTGATCTTAATAGTTAAGATCAAATTTTCACTGAGGGAGTGGCTGGTGAGCAGAAGAGTTGCAGGTAGATTTTGGTTCCCAGCAGCCCAGCAGTTCTTCTGAGCTGAACAGCAGCTGCACTCAGTGCAGGGCTTGGGGTAGGTAACACACAGTGAGTTTAGAGTCTATCATTTCTCCTTAATTCTTCCCAAATCACCCTCAGTGAATTATTTTCTTTGGATCTGGCATAATCATCTGCTTCTGTGATGGAAGGATGGCACTTCTACTTGTAAACAAAACTCTGCCATCAAGTTTAGATACAAGGAATAAATTTTTTACAATGAGGGGCATGAAACACAGGTTGCCCAGTGAGATGTTAGATGCCCCATCCTTGGAAACATTCAAAGCCAGGTTGGACAGGGCTCTGATCAACCTGATCTAATTGCAAATGTCCCTGTCCATGGAGGGAGGCTTGGACTAGGTGGCTTTTAAAGGTCTTTTCCAACCCAAATTATTCTATGATTCAATAAGGTCAAGTGAGATGCAGTGCCTGAAGCAAATTTGCTATTTCAGGAGATTATCACCTATAAAACTGTTACTGTTCTTCTATTGATTTCAATGAAAAAAATTGGTTCACAAAATCTTTAAAGTTTCCAGTAAATCCAGTTTTGCAGAATGTCTCAAAATTTCAGAAAACCCCACAAGAATTTATCATCCAGCAATGGAA
Organism: Daphoenositta chrysoptera; assembly: GCA_013397915.1. Taxonomy (NCBI): domain Eukaryota; kingdom Metazoa; phylum Chordata; class Aves; order Passeriformes; genus Daphoenositta; species Daphoenositta chrysoptera. Next base: position 470,575 of record VZRO01006125.1, read on the forward strand.
TGGATTTGAACTGTCCTGACAATAACTCAACAGAAGCACAAGATACTTCAGCCATCAAGTTCTATCACTCACTTGAGAGTAAATTGTTTTAGAAAACAACACTGTTTTAGAAATACAACTCCAGTTTGTATACTCTTAGTCTAGAAACAGTGATATGCCATTGCCAGCAAGCAAGCAGAAAATATCTTTTGCCGGCCCTATTTCAAACAAAACTTCCAGTTCCTTCCATTTTCACCCCATTTTCAGACATCTGAAGGTTGAGTCATACCTCAGAACATTCGCTCCACCACCTTTGACTGGACTGTTGGAACCTTCACTCTGCCCATGTGCATAATGACAAATGGCCTTAGTAGTAAAACCCAGTCTGATGCCTCATTTTCCTTTTAATCACTTTGGTTAAGTGAATTAACAGCAAGGGTCAGAGATTTCCATTTTTTAATATTTATTGAGCACTTCTGCCGTGAGTCCAGAGAACATCTTGTACTTTCTGTCCCTTTCACGACTTTGTGCCACCAACGTTAGTGACAGTAAAAGAGCACGGAAAATGCAGTGACACTCAGCAAAGTGCCACCTTAGTGACGGCAAAGCCTGAGACGTCACTGCTCTGCACTCTTACTGAGAGAACTTTACAACCTTTGCATTTTCCACAAGGCAGATTCTTCCGTATCTGAGGCAGCAGCACGGAGCTGCACGCTCTGTCCTGATGACTTCAGAGGTGCTTCAAGAATAACAGTGCCTGGTATGGCAGAAGTGAACCAGGCTGTGCTCTGCAAAATTACAAAGTAGGAACTTGCCTGTTGTCCAGTATTTAATCCCTCTGGACTAGACAGTGGTTTAATTGAAAACGATGTATAAGCAACCGGGAAACATTTCAGGTGTTTTTAAAGCAATGTTTAGAGTTTAGATCCTTAAATACCATCTAGAAAAATGAAGGTGTCTTGGTGAAATGTGCCGTGCTTTTAGAAAGATTGAAAGCCTAAAGTAAAATTTTCAGAAGTCTTTCCACTGTGCATAAATACTACATATTGCTTTCCAAAGTGACTCAGGAACACCAGAAATTAGGAGTAGGAAAAAAAAGGCCCTTGGTCACAACCCTGACACTTGTAGGATGACGTTCTGCCCAGCCTTCAAATAACAAAACCCAGCATGAAGTGGTACTCAGAGGTAGGACTTTTTTTTTCAGATTTTTGGGACACAAAATTCAAGCAATTCTCATCTAAATATCAATTGCATGTGTCAAAATTATAGATCAACATAAGATGTTTATGCTGTCATTCTTGCCATCGATCTGGACTTGCACAACATTTTTGGTAACTGCAGCTTAGATTCTATACACTGAGCAAGGTTTGAGCTTCCCTTTTAAATTACTGCAAAAATACATCTACAAGAGCACAGAGCTCAGCAGAGGTTATCAGTCCTGGTATTTATCTCACTATCGTGGCTGCCTTTTTCAGCCCTGTTGAGCTCTCTATTGCTGTGCCCAGGAAATTTTTCTGGCTGATTTGAAGATGAGCCAGGAACATCTACAATATCTGTAGCCAAAGTACTGGCTGCACTACTCCTATGGGTTTACCTCTTGTCCTTGATGGGATACAAGTACGAAAAATGTTCAATAAATTAAAATTGGGTCTTGCAGAAAAATATTAATAATTAGATCAGGAAATTATGATCTTGTAAGCAGACAGTGCCTGACAAAGTGAATTCTGGTTTCGGTTTTAGAAATTTAAGTGAATTTACATGGAGAAAGATTTTTTTGTTGTTTTCTATCAGGAGACCTTTTTTTAAACATGAATACCCAATTAGTTTATTTAAATTTAAAGGTGCTGTTTTATTCAGCTTCTAGAATAAGAATTCTCCTATCAGGCAATGAAACATGTTTTTGTTCTTGTGAAAGTAGGTTTCAGATGCTTGTCAGAAAGACACTGGCACAGCTGCACCCTGCAGATGTGCCACAAGCCAGTTCTGAGTGTATAAAGAGATGGGGTAATATGCCATTTGGCCAGTGAAATAGAGAATTCTAGCAAAGAGCCTTTGGGAACAAGCACTAAGAAGCTTGGAAAGCAGATGAGGTGGAATCAAACTGTGCACTACCATCTGTTCTAGCACTGAGCTCCTTGCATTTGATAAGGGACAAATTTTCTTTCCTTTGAATGGCATTTTATTCTGTAGGATGTCTTCCTAAACTGTCTGTAAGACGTTAAAAATGTATGGTATTAACCAACATACTGAAATTCTGCCAATCTTATTTACAAGACAATGAGCAATAAAGTCTTGCTGATGTCAGCAGTTCTTGTCAGGTTGGACACCTCTCCAGCTGACCCCATCAGGCTCTAGCCTGTGTAAGTGAAGAGCAGCACACCAAAGTCAGTAATGATCTTTGAAATATTTAAGCCAGAAAAGGCCACAAGATGCAGAATACTCACACAATGCTGCTAGAGCTCCTGTTAACATTTTCACAGGGCAATGGAGAGAAATATATTTTTAAAAAATAATTGCCCATCAGCTGGTGGTGTTATTTTGCTTTAATGTACAGTTTTTAAATAGATACAGCTTCTTGTCCTCTGCCTCTGAAAATATACTTTAGCATGAGACACCTTCCACATTCAAAATGTTTTTCTCTCTGTCCTCGGTCAGGGAGAACTAGGATGGCTGCAGCAAAACTATGAGAAGGAACTGTTCCTCTCACAGTATTTAATTCCACAGTTGTCTGACACTGTTTCTTGTACAACCACCAAACTTTTGAAGATAAGTATCTGAATAATTTACACTCCTGGCTTTACGAAGGAGGACTGTTTTGAGAGCAAACATTTTTTTTAGGCAAGGTGTTACTTAAAAAAAAATTGCGCACATTTGCTGAGGGCACAACTGCATCAGAAAAAAGCCCAAACCTACCAAGCTATGTTTTTTGTGCTCAGTAGTAAACCAACATAATATACACACAGTGCTGAAAACCAGGGACATCAGTCTAATTAATTCCTTTGTAGCCTCAGAACCCCAAATGCTGAAAAAACATTTTGTATATGAGATGCCCATATGGGCAGAGCTCTGCTGTTACTTCCTATTGTGCTGAGGTACTGGTAATGGAAACTCTTACTACATCATGTTCTTCTGAGCAACTTCCCTAGCTGTGGTTTTCTGCTATTCCCCTGATAAAAGCACCAAAGTGGTGAGAGTTGAGCAAGTATGTAAAACTCTCACACGAATTTGATACAGTAGTTCTCAAAAGCAAAACTGTACGAAATTGGAGACGCCCAAACGAGGTCATTTCTCATCTGTTGGCACAGCAGGTGTTACTGTGATGTTAAATTTCAATGTCTGCTTTGATTTAGTTCCGAAGAACTTTAACGGAATTAGCGAGCACAATGGGAAATGCTGTGAAAACTCCAAGAGCATCTGAGGAAACCAACATGCCGAGCCAAACGGGTAAGCACTCATTTCTCTCCTTTCCAGAGAAAAAGATGTTCACGATATGATAGACTCAGCCATGTGTCTGTCTTCACCCGCCTGACAAGAGCAGGCAAGTGCTGCTGTGGGAGAAGGAGGGCATCCACCAGACAGTGCTTATATTTAGCTAGCTCATTTTTTAGTTCTAGCTCATTTTCTAAGGAGCACTTTAATTAAAAACCCCAAATGTTGAACCTATTATTTGCTGGTGCTCCTTGAAAGACGTTCTTTCCAAATCAAAGCACTGAAACGCTACTTCAGAAACCAGGAATGCTGTGTTTTGACATAATTGCATGTGATGTTTTATACAAATTTATTCTTGAAATCTGGGGTTCCTTCATTTAAGGTTAAAAATTTTAATGATGCTATGCTTGCACTGAACCTCATTTCCATCCACTGTCAGATAAAAATTAAATGTGCATTAAAAGCAGCACACAGCCAACCTGTCACCAGGTTTATCCATAAAGGCTATAGAGGAATACAAGTTTCATAGGGCAAGCTGCCAAAGCAGAATGTAGCACATCTACCCTCTGGATCCACACGTGAATAAATCAGGTTGCAAATCCCTCCCTGCCACCTCTGTAGGCTGGTAGAGGTCATGCATGGGAGGGGGAAAGAAAGAGGGATTTGGTGATCTGCTGCTACAAACTGGGAGTGAGTGGGTGGAGAGTCAGTACAGCCTCAGCCCTCGTGGTGCACTAATACAGGCAGCTGGCACAAGAGCTGCAATAAATCACTCCCCAAAGGTGAAGAAGAGAAAACAATTTTGGGTTTTTTCCTTTGGGGCAGGGGTTTTTTAGTTGTCTTTTTTTTTTTAATGGGGGAAGGCATTAATCAAAATTTTGGGGTTTTTCCATGAAAGATTTTCCAGTTGGGCTGTTCATTATTACAAGGATAAGGAATCAGTCTGGTTTCATTTTTGCTGCAAGGAAACTCAGCCCTGCTTTTAGTATGGTCTGGTACTAGCTGAGATGGGCAGTCTTGCAGCCCTAGGTCCTGACATAGCAGAGACCAAATACTACTCAGCATTAGTTACTAAATTATTACTAAATTTTTTTTCATGAAGAAGAGTGCCTTATGCTGACACTCCCAACAACTGCTGACACAAATACCACAAATAAACACCAAAACAGAGACATGCACTCACTGAGAGCAGGCCCTCACTGACGAGCCTGCCATGGCTGAGACCAAGTTTGTGCTGGTCCTGCATATGCTACAAGTCAGAATGTAGCAGGGCTAAAAACAACAGCATCCTTCCTGTGATGGAAATAGAACATACCCCTAAAAGTTAACTCAGTAAACATTGATAGCACAGTGATTACAAGGGGAAAATATCCATTTAGGAATTCAGGACTCAATCTACTTGAACTCTTCTACATATTTAGCACATCTAGAAAGGTGTGGTGTTAATCCTGCCTGACCTCCTGCTACCACCTGGGGAGAGAACAAGTCTGCTGCAGCTGCAGTGGCACCTGCCAAGGGCATGGGGAAATCTCAGACACTCTCACAGCTGGAATTGCACCAGATACCAGATGTTTAATCATCCAAAGGCAGGGGTTTTGCCACAAAAATGATCAGGGTGATGGAACACCTATGAGGAAAGGTTGGGAGAGTTGGGGTTATTCAGCCTGCATAAGACCTTATTGCTGTCCTCAATATTTAAAGGGGGTTTATAAGAAAGATGGGGATGGACTTTTTAGCAGGGCCTCTTATGATACAAAAGGGGCAATGGTTTTAAACTAAGATAGGGTAGATTTAGTCTAGATATAAGGAAGAAATTTTTTGCAATGGGGGTGGTGCAAGACTAGACCGGATTTCCAAGAGAGGTGGCAGATGCCCCATCTGTAGGAACTTTCAAGGTCAAGTTGGTTGGGGCTCTGAAAAAGTTGATCCAGTTGAAGATGTCCCTGTTCATTTCAGAGGGTTGGACTAGATTACTTGTAAAGATCCTTTTCAGCTCAAACTGTTCTATGATTCTAGGATTTATCAGCTGGAATAGCTCTTTGTATCCATCCACCTCTTAGTCTGGATCAGACCAGCATCTTTCATAATGGCTTAGATGTTGCTAATGAAAGTTGGGAACACAAACATCACTACTGTCATTCAAATCCAATGAAAAAAGACATCTAAAAATGAACCTAGTACTAAAGTGTGTGTTGGGGTTAATCCAGTGAGTTTGTATCTGTTTGCCTTCCTGAGCAGATCAAACTCCAAATCACATCACAAAACACAGAAGATTTCCACCAGACCAGGAGCAGACTTGATTTAATTGAGGTAGAGGATCCAATCCACGGACTTTCAATAGTCAAAATAGTTATTAGGAAGTTTGACACTGGCTCATTTCACTGAGACTGAATTAAATGAAGGACTGAAATGGAGAGGAAAGAATAAAAGGAAAGAGTGTCCAACAGAAAGGGAGAAGAAAACAGATAACTGGAGCCTGCAGACTTGATCTGCAGTGTGAATGTGTTCACCAGACCCCTGTGAGCCCCTTGTGCTGCCTGAAAGCTGCACTGAAAGCAAAAGCTTGTGCTTTCCTCACCACCAGTGTGCCAGTCTGGGTCCTGAGAAAGGGAGCAGTGTATTTCCCAACCATTTCCCAAGGAGGCATTTGGACCCCAAAGGTGACTGCACCCCATCTGCCAGCACACGGTCCAGGCATCCCTGGCACAACCCAGGGACTGGTGGCAGAGTAGCCAGGGCAGCAAGGGGTCTGCAAGGGTTGTGAGCCCCTCTCTGTCCTCCTTTGGCACCCTGAATCAAGGGTTAATCCTTTTAGGCTGCACCTGCATAACTCTCAGTTCCCAAGCTGGCTGGTTTAGAGCTAGCTTGGGTACCAAAGTGTGACTCGGCAGCCACACCTTGTGGTGCTGCACAGACTCCCAGATGCACGAGTGCCCTCCTTCACCTCCTCTGGTGCACACCATGCCATAAATCATAATATCTCTGCTGGCCAGGAAAGCTGGATGATGCATGGGGCTGAACTCCAAGCAGCTCATTCCCACTCTGGACACAGACCACATCAGTGCACAGCACAGCAGATTTTTGGGGGCGATGAGCTGGATCTGGATGCTCTGCCTATGCTCTTCCTACTCTCTAATAATGCTTCACAGTCCATTCCCAATGAATAATTTGAAGGATACAATACTCAGTCTCGCACTTTGCAAGACACGCAGGTGTGAAGACATCTAAAATTAGCATGTATTTCACGTTCATTTGCTACTCCTAAAAAACCACCCAGAATTAACACCTGGTTCAGTGGAAATGATTGTGCTTCGATCTTTCCACTCTAACTTTTGAGTTGTTCCATTTCAGATGCAACCTACACTTGCACTGCGGAGGAGAGCTTGTGTTAGATAAACTCAGGCAAATCCTTTTTTCTTTTACATCTTGACAGTGTGGGGAGCTCAGCAGATTAAATCTATTAGATCACTCTGAAATTTAGATGTGGAGAAAGAGTGTGAATTGTTTAGTTCCTGTTTCCAGGCTTTTGTGTTTGTAAGGAGCTTGTACAGGTTCTGAGAAACGTTGTAGAGTGTGGTGGGGTATTTTGCATGACCAAAAAACCCAGTGAGGTTTGACTTAAATACCAATCAAAATGAAGTGAAGAAGGAAGGGGTTCTCTCCTTTCCTTACACTTTTACATAACTGTATGCAGTTTAAGAGGTAACATTTGCATGGATGTGGAAGATGACACTCTGATAAATTCCTTCCTTTTCAGAACTAAAAATTGACATGCAAAATTGAAACAAAAATGAATATAAATAAGAAAGTGTAAGCAAAGTAACACAGGTCTTGCTAGAGTAGAGAAAAAGTCACGTACCCCACAGTGCGTAACGAAATGCAAATAACCAGTACACAAGGAAGCAGAGCAGAAAAGCACTTGTTTTCCACTCTTTTGCTATGGAAGGAGAAAATTTATAAATAAACAGCATAAATTAAAAAAGAAAAGAAGCATTGCTAAAGACATTGTCCTTAAGCTAAAAAAAGTTATATTCCACATAGTACCACATGTTGTATTACAATCTGCAATGAGAAATTAAATGATGGCACTTTATCCTCATTTTGCTATTTTTAAAATGCACCTTGTGGCCTCTATTTCTTGTAGTAGTCGTGGGTAAAGATTTTATTTTGTCAAAAAAGACTCAGTGTCAATGTTTAGGTCTTACTAGCCTCAGGTACTAAGTAGTTTCATAGACAGGAAGGTGCCACTAGATTTTCTGGACAGAACAAGGAAGCCATCAAAGGCTTCAGACAGAATTTTTTCAGTAGGGTTGAATTAGGTGTATAATAAGTTGTATTAGACAAATTACAGTGATTGGCTGTACTGCACTAGTCCTGTGTAATTTGGTGACACTGATCAACTAAGAAAACCATGGCAATACTAATACTAAACACACTCTCAAAATAATCATAGAATGGTTTGGGTTGGAAGGGATCTTAAAGATCACCTAATTCCAATCCCATTGCCATGGGCAGGGATGCCATCCACTAGATCAAGTTACTCAGGCCCAATCCAACCTGGCCTTGAACACTTCCAGGGATGGGTCATCCACAACTTCTCTGCATAACCTGTTGTGGTTTTTTCTTCATGTTTCCCTAAGCCTTTTATCATTATCTCTGTGAGTTGTTTCTAAGGCCCTGAGACACATAGGCTGAAAACAGAGCCAGTTTCGGAATTCATTCAGGACGTTGCATCTAGGTTTCCCTAAAATGCCTTAAAGAGACTTTGGCAAGGAATCTATATTAAATGAGAAAAAATTAACATGATACAGTATGTCTATCTCTCTAATTTCTTTCTCTCCCACACTGAATTCACACCCGTTTTTGCACATGTTGGGCTGCACAGAGTGGAAGTCTGGAGATCAAACCACCTCTGCAAATGTACTACAAGATGGTGTTCCTAAGGATCAGGGCACTGATCCTGGTGGAGGCAGAGGGAAGCTTTGTCTCCCTGTGAGCTGGAGGGTAGAGCAATGTGCAGAGGGAAGGAACTGCTTCCAGGAGAAACACAGGCAGTACATGGCAAAATCCCTCTTGCCAGGACTTCTGCAAAGAGCTCAAAACACCCAGCCTGACACATTTCCTAATCTCCCAATTGTCAGCATTTACTGGGCACCACAGATTCCAGCAGGATGAGGAGCATTTTATGTTTGATAGTCCCAGTCTTGTGTAAAGTGCTTCATCCTTTAGAAACCCAGGAGACTCAGCATGTCCTACACAGGGTGCAAGACCCAGAGTCATCCCAGATGATGTAAAAGGTCTTCTCATCTCTTTGCTGACCTCAGCTCTGCAAATTGCCATTGTACAATGCTTTAATCTTAAATACCCATGTGCTTCTTTCCTTTCATTGAAGCTCTAGTGCAGTTCCCATGCAAGGGTGAGAACAAAGTGCAGTGGTTGATCATCAAGCTCTTTTAAAAAGTGATGGAAATGGGCAATAATGGCCATGCTCTCACTGAATCTGATCCAAACTAATTTCACGCCTTTGAAAAATATCACTGGTGTTAAACGATGGAACGATTCAACATGCATCTTCCTTTTGTGAAATATAATGCAACAAAACTGTAGCTAGAGGCAATTAGAGATAGTAGCATTAATCAAACTGGGTTACTTCCTAACACTATAAATACCTACTAATTTTTTCACTTTCAAACTATGTCCTTTAAATATGGTAATTACTAGAAAAAATGATCTAAATTTAGTTGCTTACAATTAACCACATGACTTTTTTCATTTCTAATATCTTCACATTCCTCTTATACATCTGTAGGTTCATCTTTAGCTCTTTATGTTAATTAAGTGACATTTCAGAGATTTTTTTGTTCCCATTTGACCTACTATATAAAATCTATCATACGTAATGAAAAATCCATTTCTGTTTCAGAACTCTACCTTTGTTTTAAGTGACATTTTCTTTCTTCTTTCACAGGTCAGGAGAGTGACTTCCTTGCTGTTCTCTACGACTATCCTTCAGCAGACATAAGCCAACCTATATTTCATGTAGGGGAAAAACTACGTGTGCTGTCAGAGTAAGTTGATCAATTTATTTTTAAATTAGCTTTTATTACAATTAAACAAAGCTCTGTTTTATGCACCTGCCCCAAACTGGATGCAGTTCAGCAAAATGAACTGAGTTCAGAATTTTCAAGGAAAGATGCTTATTCATAGTGTAAGTTTCCACGTAGTTTAAGGATTTGGGATTACAGATTGTTCTTTGATCCTTAGATTTCTCTTAGGTTTCTCAAGTTGGATTCAGACTCTATTCTAAAATAAGACTCAGTACAGAATTCTGCTTTGAAAAATGATTATGATTAATTATTCTCTAAATGTTAGTGGAAAACAAAGTACGAGCCAAAATAGTTTGAATCACAAAGAAAAGGAAAATCATTCTGAATTTCTTTATGTCAAGCGTATCTGTCATTTTCTCTCTCACTGTTTTTAATCTAACAACTCCATTAGGATTAAGTCTTAGAATTTCATCCTGATTTAAGCAAATCTACAAAAAAAAAAGAAAATAAAAAGTGGTGGGTTTTTTTCTTCTTTTTCTATTTTTTAATTGATTCTGCATTTTCTTAGTGAGGAAAAAAAAAAGAAGTCAGTGATTTCTCAGCCAGTTCAACTCAAAAAGTTTAATAACCCCAGAAGGAAGTAGGCTTAAGAGCACTAGTCCAGACTGACCTTAAGCATGGTGCAAATACTGGCAGACCCAGGAATGAGTGCACTTCCTGAAAAACGGAAGCCAGCAGCCCTGAGATTCTTCTCTGCACAACTTGTGTCAGCACACAGTGACCTCTTGGAAGTTACTCGGCCCCACAGCCACTATTTGAACTGCTCAAAATGAAATAAAAGACTTCATTTTTGCACCTGGTGGAGCAGATGGATTCAACAGGAGACCAGACACATTAATAGCAGAGAAATCCTCTGAGGACTTCTAAATTAATTTTAAAAATTCTCATCCAGAGAGTCAAATGGCTGGAGGAGAGAGGTACTCGAGAAGCATCACAGATGACTGATGAATTCTCAGACCCCTCTCCAAGGCCACCATGACCTGCAGTGGCCTTTGTCAGTCACAAGACACAGGGTTTTGTGGACCTTTGGTCTGACCCAGGACAGCTGCACTCGTGTTCTGCTGACACAGTGCTTTCCCTGCCTCCCTGGACCTAAACATCCCAAGGCTCAGACAATACCACCAGAACAATTTTCTGCTGATGGAGAGCTCCTCTAAACCAGGGGAATTCTCCTCTGGTAGCTTCTAGCAGTATAAACCTTGCTGCAGTTTGCAGAACATACATGACATGGTACAAAAACTGCTTTAGCTTGGAAATTCCAGCTTAAAGCCTCACTCAGCTTTCACCAGCTACAGGCCCTCACACCACCACATGACTGCCTGTGCCCATATCAATGGGAATTATATGTGTGGCACCATGTGCATACACCTGCTGCAAAGTATAATCTACTGCAGGAACAACTTCCAGAAGAACAGGCTTTGGCAGAAGAAGTTTTTGACGTTTCCCTGTTGTGCAGTGATCAAGGATTTCTCCTGATGGATAAATAAGAGCCAAAGCTAGCCTTGATGGGAACTTTCCTCTTCCTGTTTTGAATCATGAGCTTGTTCACAGAAGACACGACAGTCCAAAGCTCTATGCAAACCACAGTGTCCTCAATGAAGGACCTGTTCTCCCCTACTGGGGTACATAGGAATTATTTGCCTTCAGCCTCCTCCTGCTCATAAGCTGCAATTCTTTTTCCCAAATCATTTAAAGAAGTAAAATACAATAAAAAAGAAGATTACCGTGGCATGACCAGAGCACAGGTGATGAGGAGTCACTACAGAGGAGTCAGCATGAGCAGGCAGCACCTACTGCTCTTACAACAGCAGATTTTCAGCCTTCTACCAAAGTAATGATGTGTAGTGGTAATCAGCCCCACCAGCCCTGTAAGGAACAGAACTTATGGAAAACCCACAGGAAATGCAACTCCTCACAGATAGTTGTGACTGCTCTGGGTTGGCAGAATTAGATAAGCACCACTGGTGCAGCTTCTCACTCCTCACACTGGTCAGGCACCTTTCATTACGAGATGAACAACTGCATTTAGTTGGCAGTAGTCAAACCAAATGTCCTTCAAGATTCACCCCAATCTACATAATTGCTGTAGTTCCTACCCCAGGAGAGATGTGTTACTTTGGGATTTTTAATCATCATAGGGATTTTTCAGGGTTAGTAATATTAAAGTTTGGAGGGAGAGAGATGACAAGTCTCTCTGGTTTTTTTTCTTATTGCAGTTCTTGGTTTGGTGTAGGAGAGTTCGGGGGGGAAAAAAGACCAGAATAACCTAAAGTTCTTCTATATAAATTCACTTCAGCTGGAAAACCAAACCCAAAACTTTTGAGGTACCCTGAAATTTCCATCTCCAACCAGTAGATACTTCCCTTTTTCCCTCAGCACAGACTTTCTGGACCATGGTCCCAGCAGCTATAACTCATGACATCTAACCTAAGTGATTTCAACTCAGCTGTTTTGACACACACTGACACTCTGGTCTGCAGTCTGGACATTATTTTGGCAGCATTTATATGAAAATCCACAAAAAGAGCATTCAAACATGAGACACTGTGATTTGGATTCAAACTCTTAAAAGTGAAGGTGGAGAGAAGCCATCAGTCATCAGCATCCTTGCACTACGACTAAAGCTCTGCACACCCCTGTGAAAATTCTTGTTACCCTGTATTTCTGAAGAGATTCAAGAGCCAAAGCCAGCATTCAGAATCACAGCCATAACCTAAGATATATTATGGAAAATACACGTCTGCAGCTTCAGCTACAAGGTCTTTTTTTGCTGGAGTCTCGTCTGCAACTCATGGAAGACAAGGGAAGGAGCAAACCAGGAGCCAGGTTCTGTTGGACTGAAAGGCTGTTCCCAGGCACACAGGCTCCATTTCCCAGGAACTTCTGCCCTGGTGTTACAGGGCTGTCCAGACACAACACATTCAGCTGTAAACCAAGCATCCTGGACACCAGTACAAGTCTAGCTGTGGGAAGGCAGAGCACAGCATGGTTTAACCACTGAGTATTTACCCTTCCTCTTTCAACTACAGAAAAATATTTCATTACTTACGCAATTTAAATGGAACAAATGTAGCTTATTTTGGTGTCCAAATTTAATTCTCAAGTAGGTTTAGAAATGGAACTACTCTAAATGAAACCAAACTGGGTTCTTTTCAGAATACATAGTTTCAGGAGCACACACAGAAGGTTGCAGGCTAAACTGAATGTCTTCACTAATTTTCAAAATTATGACAAACTCTGAAAATACATCTGAAAATATCCCTTCTCTTGTTTTCACACAGTGAAGGAGGCTGGTGGAGAGTCCATTCCCTTACAACAGGTCGAGAAAATTATATTCCAGGAAAATATGTAGCAAAGGTTTATCACGGGTAAGTAAATGCATTTCCCATAGCCTTTCAACACCACATTTTTACATATTCTCCTCTGAATACTCAGAGTTGTAATCCAAACAATGCCAATAGGGACTTGACAGACAGAAATGTTATTTATTGACAGTCTAAAATAGCTCTTTTGAAAACTGAGAACATCAAATCCACATATAAATTTAGACTAAATGAAAAGGAAAATCCTTCTTTTAAATGCTGGAAAGAGCCAAAACCACCTGAAATGGCATATAAGATATTTATTATACTTCTGTTGCATGGACTGATCTCTAAGACATTGATGAAGAGAGACTATTTAGAATGGATTTTTAATATTTACATAGAGCAAAATTTAAGCTAGGTTTGCTCATGAAAAACAGGCCAAAAAGAACAAATAGAAACACTAATAAGTCGTTCAAGAATGTAAACTTTCTCACTGGAAGGACTAAGGAAATTTCAGACATTTCTTGTTGCCATAGACACCACTCAGGGAAAAAAAAACCATTAAAGCACACACATAAAAGTTTTCTGGCAAATGTTTTAATACCTGTTCAATTTTAAGGATATGAACTGTGAATGTCACTGTGAACTATGCAAGTGCTTAAATTTTAACATGCTTTTACATCCTCCTGAAAAAGAGATGCTTTCCCAGAGGCAGGGCACGGATGTGGGGTAATGGAAGCTACTGTCTGAAGCTTCAATGACAGCAGGCTGAATCAAAGACATGAGAACAACTTTAAAATAAAATGTCAGTAACTCTAGACCAGCTGAGCAAGCCCAGTTGCATGGTCAGACACTGGCTGTGGCAAAACACAGCAGTGCACCAAGCTATGGTGAAAATTGGTAGGATAAATTCCACTTTCCCTTATCCACAAAGCCCATTAAGTTAAATGGTTGGACTCTTCCCTAGAAGAAGCAAATTAATTGCGACTTATTTGGGGTTTATTTATGATACAATTTGGAGTTAACAATAGTGGTTTAACTGAAAAAGATAAATTTAAGTAATGCCACAGATGTCATCAATATACCACAAAGATCTGTCCCCAGCAATTCAGATCAAAGCAACTCAAAAAGTTTTGTTTCCCAAGTAAGTCCAAACCTTATGACTCTTCTCTTAACCTCACAAAAGTTAATGGAATTCAAAACCAGCAACATTTTCTCCATAAACTGGGGAAATATGCCTGAACACAGTTGAGAGAATAACTATAGAAAGCCACAGTGTTATTTTTGCAGTCACTTTTCCTGGCTAATGCAGCACTTTCACAGCCACATGCTGCTCTCTGTTTTGCTGGTGTCCAAATTTCAGAATTTGTTTTTTCCTGCTTCACAGCTGGTTATTTGAAGGGCTGGGAAGAGAAAAAGCAGAGGAACTTCTACAGCTACCCAACACCAAGGTTGGATCCTTCATGATCAGAGAGAGTGAAACTAGGAAAGGTGAGACAATGCAGATTTTTTTCCTCTTGATCTCAGGCATTAACAGTTTTACAGCTCTTTAATTCACTCCCTGTCCTGCTTCATATGGATCAGTCCAAAACCAGAAAATGTATATAATGGGAAGGTGAAGGCACCCAGTGCAGTGTGCCAGCCTTCACCAGTCACCTACTGGAAACAGGGTTATTGATGGCCATGGAAAGTTCCACAGGCATCAGCACAAACAAGACACAGTTGTTTAAACATTATTATTTACTTTGGTCACATGCAAACCTCATGAGGCAGTGGGACTTTTCAATAGAGAAAAAGTCACAGCTTTGCCTTGATCCATAAAAGATTGATTCAAGAAGCTGGAAAATGCACACCTAGGAGTGGGAGTGGCTGATAAGTGTGTTTCCTATATAAACAGGGGGTCTTTTATTTACTCTCAAAAAATGTCAGGCCTTCAATTTTCTTTTCTTTTCTTTTGCTACATGGGAATTATACTGTACCAATGTTACACTTTCATTTTCTTCAATGGGGACATAGAAACAGAATCTTAGAATATCCTGAGTTTTAAGGGACCCACTGGGATCACTGAGTCCAGCTCCTGGCCCTGCACAGGACACCCCAAGGAGCCCACCACGTGCCTGAGAGCTTTGTCCAAACCCTTCTTGAGCTCTGTCAGGCTGGTGCTGTGATCACTTCCCTGAGGAGCCTGTTCAGTGCCCAGACACCCTCTGGGTGAAGAACCTTTTCCTGATATCCAACCTAAACCTCCCCTGACACAACTTCAGGCTGTTCTTGGGTCCTGCCACTGGTCACCAGACAAGAGATCAGTGCCTGCCCCTCCACTTCCCCTCAGGAGGAAGCTGAATACATCTACCAAGTCTCCCCTTATCCTCCTCTTCCCCAGGCTGAACAAATCTCCCATGTTCAATGTGCTGTCTTCCTTTTCTGAAGCACCAGAACACATCCTAATATCATAATACTACAGATGAAAGGGAATAATACATCATCTATTCTGACCTCTTGCATACCACAGGGCAATAGTTTCTTAATATCTATAATAAATTCAGAGAAATTTAGGATTAGCATTCAGTCCTTGCTGATAAATGCTGAAAAACCATTCTAAACAAAGAAATGGAAAAATCCAAGTGGCCATCTCCTGCCAGGTCTGCATTATCAGGGCTCAGCTACTACATTACTCGAAGCTGACTAAATCAGAATACCAGCCTGTGAGCCTGATCTCCCTATTCAGTGGAAGGCAAACAACTTCTATAAAGGCCTACTTCCTTTACACCATTTCAAAAGACCCCATACCAGCAAAAATAAAGGAAAAGCACACCAGAAATTTAAATTCAACCAAAATCTCAGGCCATGTTATACTCTTTATTATACTTACCTATATACAAAAATTATACTATATACGTATGAATTAGGATGGCCACTCAGGTTTTTTCAGCTCTTTCTGAGATGTTTCGGGTAATGGCACCACATCTTACAGATACTCTATTCTGCTACAGACACCCAACCAGAACTGCAGCCCTACTTTGGTGTAAATTATTTCTTCTCTCTCTCCAGGGTTATATTCCTTGTCAGTGAGGCACAGGCAAGTGAAACATTACAGGATCTTCCGCCTTCCAAATAACTGGTATTACATCTCCCCACGGCAAACCTTCCAGTGCCTTGAAGACCTTGTCAATCACTACTCAGGTAAAAACAAGTGCAGAACAAACATATTTTCCACTAGCAACTGTAAAGCTATCTATCAAAGGTCCAGGACAAGAAGTTTTGCCTATGTCTGAGACTTGCAAATACTGCCACAGAACAAGCAATGGAAAAATTTTTGGTTTATATCTTTTACTTTATTTTTCATCCTAAATAAAAATATGCTGCCCTTAACAGAATAACTGAAACCAATACAAGAACTCAGCTAAATAAAGCCAGATAGGCTCTGTCTATATTGGTAAAGGATATTATATGGCCATGTCAATAACACTATTTGGGCCAAACACCAGGGTCTAGCACTTCCCTAGTCTAGCACTTCCAAATGCAGTTTGGGGGATAGCACAGATCAGGGATGCCCAGCCCCTCTCAGAGCACCCCTAAAGTCAAAGTGTGAGCATACAAAAATGTTCAGCTGTACAGGTGCCATGTACCCATAGTTCTGGGTTCCAGACTCTGCCAACATGAACATGTTTGCCATTCCTTTATTTGCCTTATAGACAGGCAGGTAGCACCAGGGAATGCAACACCAGGTTCTCTATGCACATTTCTCTTAAGAACCACTACAGCACACAACCTTACATGCAGCAGGAAATTTTCAGAAATGTGTTAAGCTTCTTCCCTATCACTTTAGAAGAAGCGTTTGGCTGGAATTTTTCAGCAGAACTTATATCAAGGGGCTCATGCTGTTAGCTCAATTGTAGATTCAGCTGTCGCTGTTACTAATATCAGTCCAGTGGATGACACCTTTTTCAATTACAGTTTTCCAGATTTATGGCAATTTAACCCGTGTCAGACAGGTAACTTGACAAACGATACAATTAAGTGGCTCCAGTTACCATGCATAATAATGAGAACATTCTAAAATTAGGAAGGAAATTGCAAAAAACTAATTGCCTAAAAGTTAAATAGAACAATAGGTTCTGTTCTTTAACAAGCAGTGGGTACTGTGTAATTTACAAAGTGTGAAGTTACTATACCTGAGTACTTCATAGGTAAAAGGAAAAGTGTGCTGGCCAAAGAGTACACAGATAAACTGAGGAGAACAGTCATATTCACATTTAAAACAATCAAATGAAACTTTCAAGTCCAATGATATAAAGAGAGGAGTAAGAATTTGGACAGGAGATATATATGTATTTACATGTTAGCTAGTTGACATATTTCACCCTTTAGAAATAAGCAAACAATTGAAGCTTAAAATCGGGGGTGGCGCAGAACCCAAAACTTGTAATAATTAACATTTTCACTTGAGTTATACCTATAAAAGGAGACATAGTTAGATTTAGCTCTCCTCCTTCCCTCACCATGAGATGATACAGAATCTCACCCTGAAATAAAGCTCAGAGATGTAGAACACCAGCATTCAGCCATGATGTTCTCTTCTTGGGCAGAAGAAAATCTGTGATATTCCTAGTGGAGCAAGAAGAGGGTAGAGAGCAGGAACATTGATGAAAGTAACATGTGAACCTCGATTAATTCCACAGAAGAATAGGTACACACGCAATCCAATCTGATTTTTTTTGCACTCATGGCTGAGACAATAAGAGGCAAAAGCAGAACTACTGAGGGCTCAGAAAAACTGGGTTTAAGTTTCTGCTCTGTCACAAACTTCCTTCGAGTCTTTGAGCAAGTCACTTTGTCTTTCTTTGTCTCAGTTGCTCGCCTGTACTGCATGAAATGTCTTCAACAATAAACTAAAAAGCAAAGGCATGAAGAAAGGAAAAAATTAAGTCTGTGTTACTGTGTCCTTGCTGAGAACACACAATTTTTGACTGCTGCTGCTGAGTCCAAAACTGTTTATTTGAGCATGCAAGTATTAACTGTCTGTGTATTCATTTCCCTGTTCAGAAGTTGCTGATGGTCTCTGCTGTGTCCTTACAACACCTTGTCTTACCCAGTGCACTAACAACAACACCGTGATGAATCCAGTTCCTCCTGTGGTGATGCGGAATAAAAATTTCAACTGGAGAAACATTCACAGGTACCACATACAAGACAGGCTGCCAGAAACAACAGGGGTGTTTCCCAGCCTTGTATATACTTGTACTTGCAACCCAGAAGACATAGCTATTTATTTCCTTCTCCTGAAGGCAGTTTTAAAGCTTGGACAATCTTCTGACATCAAGCTAGCCTAGGAAAACTGAATGCCCAGCTCTGTAACTGATAATCTACGTTTAACTTTGAAAGAAAGTGCAGTTAGCATTCAATCAATCATTTCTCCTATCCAGCTATCCATGCATTCAGTCCCTTTGGGACTCCTGAGTCCTTTCACCAAGGGGCAGGACACAAAGCCCAGTGACACCCACCACTGCTGAGCCATCCCCTGTGATGAGCAGTGGCCCAGGGGTGAGCCCTGGCAGGCAGAAGTGGCTCCCCCTTGTTCACACACCCAGGGAGCAGCACAGGTGCAATGAACACATTATCCCAGAATAAACCTTTCCTGTTGTGTCTCTCTCAACACACAGCCCAATTAATGAGATTTCTAATATCACAACTGCCACAAGAGAAAGTAGGTCAGGTTTCAGAAGCTGAGGAAACAACCACCCTCAGAAACAAAAGCACCTTTTACTTTTGAAGTGTAAATTTCCCTTCACTACTCTTCCTTCACAAAACATTCACCTGCTTACGAAGGCAAGAAAATTTTGTGCAGTATTGAGGTAATTTTTCCTACAGGTTAAGAAGAGAATATAGATGATACTTCCTTTTCAAGTGTCAAAACATATTTAGATATCACTGTTGTACTGTTTCTTTCAGAAATGCTAAGTGACAGAAATGCTCGGTGAGTTATGAGGCAGGAATGTTTTTATAGAACAAAAATAACGTTATTAGGTTTAATAACTGCTAATATTATCCCAAGAGGTTGAGCCCAAGTAGCTGAAATGGTAACAAAATTTTGTTCTTTTAAAGGCTGGAGGTGAGTGAAGATACCAAAAGCACCCTGGCAGCAATGGATGACTCTTGCCTCAGCTATGGCCTGAGGGAAAGCATCGCTTCCTACCTCTCCCTAACAGAGGATGACAACACCTCTTTTGCAAGTGCCAGAAAGAAGAAATCCCAGTCTCTCATATACACAGGGAGCAAACGTAAGAGTGCCCTTCACTTGCCACCTACATACTATGAAGACTAAATATAAGACAAACAGGAAAAAACCACAAACTGACGAGTTAGAAGAGAAACCAGAGCATCCTGTGGTCCTGCAGTCCTTGGACAGCTGAGAAATACAATCAGCCCAGCTGGTGACCAAACCCCAGCAGTGCTTCTGCATTTCCTCTTCTGAGTGTTAACCAGAGACCTTCTCAAGGGTGCTGTCCCAGCCAAGGCACATGCTGGAACATCCCCAGTGCACCAGAACTGGCTCACAAGTAGGATAAACTGAGATAGGTGCAGGGAACTCCTCAGCAGGGGCGATGCCCAGCATTGTACAAAGGTGACTGCATGGGGAAGGACAAACTACAGCTCAAGAACTTAAATTAAGTCTTACTCTGGTATTTTCCACAAGGCTGAAAACCTTCTTTACAGAACCTATCTACATTGAAAAAAGGAGCCTTTTTCTTCTCAAGATAGACTTATCCATTGTCATCAAGGATGGGTCAGAAAGATGCCAATAAACCCAAGAAAGTGTCTAACATCTGGCACCTAATAAACACCTGATTATAGTGACTCCATACTTACCTTTTAGGAGAAAAAAATTAAAATCACTGACTTTACAAGTATTATTTAATTAATCTGCTGGCAATGGCTTGCAGTGTCATAAAATAGTCACGAAATTAAGAACAGGTTTAATTCACTGAGAAAAGCAGTTCCTGCTTGTCCCTGAGATGGGAGTTCCAGCATACCCAAACATGTAACTCCGCTGCTCACAGTAAAGCAGATAAAACAGAGAACAAAGGAGAGTTTAAGTGAAAAGTAAAATGTGATAATATTGTGCCTAACTGCAAAGGTTGGCTTGCAAAGGTGTGACCTTTTATGTGTATAGGAAGATATTTTAACTTCGACTTCTAAAGTCAGCCACATATTTATGTATAATATTTATATTAATAGCAGCTTTTTAAATAATTAAACTAAGAGAATAAATCAGTAACAGTGGATGTTAGAAATTTTTCCTAATTTCTTGTCTGAAGAGAGTTATGTCAAATAGTAATTACCCTTTCCATCAAACCACTTAAAGATTAGAGGGTTTTCTGAAATTTCATTTATTTTTTTACAAATTTGTACCCTTTTCTAAGTGATAAAAGAGCAGGTAGCATGTTCCATTGAACCTGTCTTGTGACTGCTTTCTAAACCAAGCAATTGCTCACGTCCGGGGGTGTAAAATGCTGCAGCCTCTGTTCTCGAGCTGAGCTGGTTTCAATACAATATTCTCTTGTACCTTTTTGCACAGACTTGGATAATGAAGGTTTGGAGAAACAGAGAAGCGGGGGTGTATTATATATATATTATATAATTATATATTATATATATATATTTCATCTGTAAACACCTCTGAGGGCAAATCTATGTGCTCTTTAGATCTTGTATCAGGTCATTTGTACTGGCAAGAATGGTTCAGAGATCAAAATATTTCACAGTCTATTAAAACATATTTCAGAACTTAAAGGATGAATGTAATTTGGCTGGTAAACATTGAACTCCCAAAAGCAAAATAAACTCAAGAACTCAGGAATTTGTATAATCTAATTACTGTTACTGATAATTAATATGTTACAGTGACTGCATTTTATCCGTGAAATGTATACGGGGAGCATTACAGATTTCTAAGTCATGACTTGTATTTATTCATTAAAATAATATTCAGTAGTTACTTTGTGCTGCTTTTAGAAAATGGAAAACCTAGTGTGCAACTGCTACAAGGACCCGGCTTTGCAATGCCAGTGCCAGAAGGTGTCTTTGATGGAAGGTGACAAAAGAATCCCCGAG
This sequence comes from Daphoenositta chrysoptera, assembly GCA_013397915.1. NCBI lineage: Eukaryota > Metazoa > Chordata > Aves > Passeriformes > Daphoenositta > Daphoenositta chrysoptera. The sequence goes on from VZRO01006125.1 coordinate 491,510, forward strand.
CCCACACAGTTGGCAGCACTTGGACACACTCTGGGAGAAGGGGATAAGAGATGTTCTGATGTTGACAGGTTCAACAACCACAGACCAGTTCAGCTTGGAAAGGACCCCCAGGCACCCTCTGCTCCAACCCACCCTGTTCCAGCAAGGCCACCTCCAGCCATTTGCCCAGGACCATGTCCAGATGGCTTTGGAATATCTCCAGGGATGGAGACTCCACCACCTCCCTGGGTGACCTGTGCAGACACTCTGTCATCATCACAGTGATGACATGAGAAAGTGACAAAAACTAATTAAATGTGCCATAGGGATGGCTGGATTTCACAGATGGTTATGGGAAAATTCTGAGAGGTCTGGCCGTTTTTACAATATTTATATTTGGGAATATATTTGGGAAACATGAGCTTGCAAGGGATGACAGCCCCAAGGCAATTTTATACAAGTCTGACACTACCAACCTGAAATGTTATCAGAAATACAAAATTTGGGTAGGGATGTAGCAAAACAGGGATCATGAAGAAAAGTAACCAAGAGAGGTGGTTGGTTTGTTTGACAGGGAATGAGACTGGTAAAGGAGGGGAAAAGGAGATGGGAAAAGAGGGAAGAAAGGGAATCTAATGAATAGCTAATTACCAGGATCAGGGATATTTAGGGTCCATGTCAGACAGCCCTGCACCTGACTGCAGTAATTTCAGAAGGGAAATAAACCTTCTCTTTGCACTATTGTCTGATCTGCTTCCATGGCCAGGAGGGACCTGGTGCTCTCCCTTGCACTGGGGGGGAGAGGGCTGGGAGCTGCCTTGACACCCACCAGGAACGCCAGGAGAGGACACCTAACACAGCCCTCTGCAGCATCCTGCAATCCATACCATTGACCCAGACTTCTACATCAAAACTGCACTGGTAAATGAATCAGTTAATCAAAAAGATGAAGTCAAATGCCAGGCTAATGCTCTTAAACCATTTAAAACGAGACCATAATCACTGACACCACTTATTTCTCATCATACCACTGAAAGATGAAATAAATTCTAAAAAGTCCCCATGATAGCTCTGCACTGATTTGTACAATCTGTTTTCAGATTTGTTCCAAACAAAAGCTATTATAGGGCAGACACAGGAAACTCAAAAGCATTTTGCTATTTCAGTTGCACATTTTCTAGTACAGAAAGTTTCATACACCACACCTCTCTGCATGCTCAGGAACAGCACGGTTTTCTCATGCATAACAAAGACAGAAACAAGGACCACAAAGCTGACTTTTGCAGAATAACTGTATTGCTTCATGAGATTTTCCTTCAGGAAAGCTGTATCTGGTATATATTCTCAGTTTCATTATTCTTAATCTGTGTGCACCCCGTTTTTCACAGTAAAATTAGAAGTGCTGAATGATTTTGGTGTCTTGGAACAAAAGCAAGACACATCCCTTTACAGGAGATGTAAGTGAAAAACCAACTCTAGCAGCACTTTAAAAGAAAAAAAAAAGAGAGATCAAGTAAATTTTTAAGCTACAAGCTACTGCTATTATTGCTTGCTTTTTATTTTGTCAGTGTATTTCACAAGAAAACTAAATCCACTGTGAGGCTGTCAGGATAAATAATTAACACTACTCTGAAATCTGTAATTAACACTACTCTGAACTCAGTGGAGATGCTGTTTTTGCCAAGACAGTGGTCTGCACAGTCCCAGGAAGAAAACTGTTATAAACACTAGAAAAGTGGGAAGAATTGGTGCACCTGCCTGCTCATTGCACTTGCCACTGTCTTCCATTATCCAGTGTTCTGTTAAAGGAGAAAAAATGAATTTAAACTTTTTTTATGAAAGAAAAGATATAATGTGGAATTACTCTCCAGAAGCAACAATAAGACGTCCTTGCATGTCCCTTCCATAAGTGGCTCAGCTGTTAAATTGCACTGTGTCAAGGCCCCATCCTCAGCCATGTCAGTAAAGGGTTTGTGACTTCAAAGTAGAATGAAACTGAGAGAAAAGCACTCTGGGTCTTCAAGCAAATTAAATTCTATTCCAAGAGCTGACTAAAAATCTAGGAGCTGTGTGAGGAATTATCTGAGAATTACACAAAAAACCCAATTAATGAGCAGCAATTTTCCAAAACTTCCCTTGCCATCCCCACTAGAGCGATGCAATTAAAATAAACTTATTGAGCCATGGGGATGCAAAAGGCAAGTTATGTTTCCTGAAGTGAGGAAACAGGAAAGAAAAATTAAGTACTGAATTAAGATGTCATTATTTTCAAGGCAAGATTTTATTTAATTGGGCCCCCAGCTTCCTGAACCAAGAATTCTATCCCACCATTCACTGTTCCAAGGCAACACTGCTAGCAGAGATCATTTTGTCCAAGTATGATTTCTGCTGGATATATAAACTACCTCTGGTAATTAAGCCGCATTTCAGAGCACACTGAGCTCATCTGAGGCTGTGAAGATAAATGGCATTATTGATGCTGACAAAAATTATCTCAGAGTCCTGAGATTCAACACAGCAAAGGGTGTAAGAATATGGATCACTTGGAGTGCCTGAGAAAATGGTCTAAGCTGACAGGAAACAACCCCACCTGTAAACCGATTCTTATTCTCTGAAACTTGGTTTTTCTTATAAATGAAATCTGTCACAAGATCTGATAAAAAGACTGGATACTTTAACATGTGGGAGTTTGGCTCATCAGTTTCAGAGTCTAAAAGCTGCTGACCAGCAACCGTATTTATGGAATGGAAACTAAGCTGTTGTACCTACAGGTTACGAAACAAGGTTATTTATACAATACACAAAAACCACAGTGACGAAAATTGGATTCTTACTATGACTAAATCAAACACCAAAGTGCATCTCTTGTACATCCTGGTGAAGCATCCAGCTCCCGGAGATAGCAGTCACAGGTGAGACGAAAAATAACTACAGCAATAACAGCCCTGTCAGGGCGGTCAAGGTACGGCGGAAATAAAACCGGCACCCACACACCGCAGCATCTTCACCTCCGAAGCAACATCCTTCCACAGGGCAGGTGGAGCTGAGGCAGGAGTGGGACTTACCATCAGGAGCGCTCTCCTGAAGAGCTCCGTGTCGGCTGCCGGGGTGAGCAGGTGGGCGCTGGCCACCTCCGCCCCGCCGCGCTCGGCTCCCAGGCAGACGCGGCCGGGGTCGCCCCCGAAGCCCGCGATGTTCTGCCGCACCCACCGCAGAGCTGCCAGCTGGTCCAGCAGGCCGGCGTTCCCACCCGCCTGGGCAGAACCTGGGGTGGGAAACAAGACACGGCGGAAAAGGAAACTATGAACGCTGAAGTTTTGAGTGAATGTTACATTTTTTAGCGGGTCTTGCAGGTGAAACTTGACAAAACTGATACCTGAGTTTAAAAGCCTGATGTTGTCTCTTCCAAGGTAATCACTTTACACGCTGACTCTATTTCAGTTTTTACCACTCCACAGGGCAGCCCTGGAGGTGCCTCTTTGTCCCATTGATAGAAAAATAACATTCCCAACTTCTAAGCTTCATTTGGACACATCATGGCCGGAGACTTGAATCCAGGCTCAAGTATCCATAGATTTAGCCATTAGATTCTTCTCTACATAAGTAGCTCGATCTCAAAATTAATTAAAAGCAAACAAAAAAATCTGTGCATTTGCCTAGTTCTCAGGTTGGAAGGGACCTATAAAAATTACTGATTGTTTCCCTGGAGTACAGCTGATTGTATGTTTCCTTCCTACATCCCTTTTACACTTGCCCTGCCTGACCAATCATTATAAACCACAACACCTTGAATTTCTTTATACTCTTCCAGATATTATTTTAAAATTTGTAATATTTCTGTCTATATCCTTTGAGATTGTCCTATGTCTATGTGATAGAAATCTGATATATATATATATTCATATTTTTGTAAACATAAAAACAAAAAAATAATTAAGCATGTGCTTCTCATGCCTAAGTATGACCACTTCCTTTTCAACACCAAAAAGTGGTAACCTGATACTTTGATTAATAAGAAACTAATGCTGAAAGCATCTAATCATGCAACCCTGTAGGTAGGTTTGATTTTATGTCAACAAAAGCAGAAATAAGTAATTCCTCCATGGTCTGCAAAAAAGGAATAGAAAATGATTATTCACTGTCTACTTCTTTTTAATCCACAATGAACCATTCATTTTCAAAGTTTTAAAATTCTTCACATTTAAAACTTGGAAAAAACCAAAAACCCACAGGATAAAACAGAAAAGCTGTGAATAGAAAAACAGCTGAAACTATTTGTTTCTTCCATTGCCAAGACCAAATAGTACAAGTTTAAAAGAAGGGTGTGTTCAGAAACTAGTGAATCAAAGTTAACAGAGTGTGGAATAAAAAGCTGCCACTTTTTGGACAGGTCTTGGGCACAGAGCAGTTAAAGTGTGCATCCTTTACCCTGCTGTAATGAATTACTGAGGTATCAAACACACCAGTTTACACTGCAGAATAAATACAGACCAGAACAGATTACTGGTAACCTTGCAGGGCTTAGAGATGCCCACACTACAACAGCCACTGTTAGGAACAGCCTTTCAGTAGGGCAGCCAAAAAACTGAATGGCCCAAAAAACTATGACCTATAACCATTGTTTCAGATGATCAGTCCAAACCACACTAATGAAGCAAAGGAGGAAAAGCTTTCCCTGCTTAGTTTTTTGGTTTTGTGGTTGTTTTTTGTGGGTTTTTTAAGTTTTTTCTGCACACCATGAGCAGTTCCCAGAGTTCTCAATCCAGCAATAAACCCACTCTTTAAAAAGGAAATCTCATTTTAAGGGCTTGCTCCATCCCTATTGAGACCATTCCAAAGGAAGTGAAATCATAGAATCCTTCAGGTTGGAAGAGACCCTGAAGATCATCAAGTCCAACTGTGAACCCAACACTGCCAAGCACACCACTAAACCACGTCCCCAGGTACCTCATCTACATGATCTGAAATATTTCCAGGTATCTGACTCCAGCACTGCCCTGGGCAGCCTGTTCCAATGCTTTACAATCCCTTTGGTGAAGAAATTTTTATGTGCAGATCCATGTAAATGTTTTAGCCACACAATATGCCTGGCTACCAGTATACTAAACAAAAAGACCTAAGAGGGAAACAGAATCAGTTTCTTTTTCCCTGGCAAAAACCACAACCACGTTGTGAAATATACCACACTGGAGAACAAATGCCTGCATGGACATTCATAGGAGTTAGACTGAAAGAAACATGTCTGCCAGGAATCTTTTCCACTGCCTTTTTGTAGGAAAAGATCACATTCCTGAGGACCACAGGAAACTGAAAAGAAACCAGAGTCCTTATGTGCTTCCTGCTGTTATTACTAAACAGGAGAAGAACAATAGTCCTAAATAAAAGCATGAAAATCATTCTGGTTTATATGACCTCATGGAAACTTAAAAGAGTAAAACCTAAAAACATGACTGTCTTCTCCATATTGTTACATATCACTGGCAATTCACCTTAATTTTTCTGAATGCAAAGCAAGAGGTGAAGGCACTAGCAAGAATGTGCATCACTTTTTGCCACATTAATGGCTGATAGCAAATTAAATTAAACATCTTTTTATGCTTAGAAGAAAAAGAGCTCTTTCACATTTTGAAAAAGCCCTGCCACTGGGAGACCAGAACAATTGTAGAACTAAAAAAACCTCTATCCAAATAAAAGAAAATCTGTTGTTTTCACTACCCTTCAATTCCCTAAAAATCCATTTAACTCCTTCCTTTCTAGTTTTGCAATTTATAACAACTCAACTTGAGAGGATTCAGCACTTTAGACAATGAAATGTATATTATTCACAAGGCCATAACTTTTATTTCTAACTGTAGGGCCTTGTAACAGCCCTGCTTCTGGGTCCTAAAGGTGAACTTCTGTCCCCTTTGAACCCAACAGCAAAAGTTCCAAAGGATCAGGTGAGAGACTGGAATGTTAATGGTTAATGACTTAAATAATCACCCATTTGTTGTCACAGCACCAAGCCTGACAGAGCTCAAGGTGTGTTTGGACAACACTCTCAGGTACATGGTGGGATTTTTGGGGTGTCCTGTGCAGTGCCAGGAGTTAGGCTTCAATGATTCTTGTGAATCCCTTTCAACTCAAGCTATTTTATGAGTCTAGGACTGTGTGATTTTCCCAAATACACATCAAGGACTTCCCAAAGAGGAAGAGGTCAGGAAAGACTGCACTTTTCCTTGGTCACAGTTCCACAGCACAGAGGAGCAGGGGAAGATCCCCAGAAACTCCCTGCTTGTAATGCATCACCTCTATCTGAATGGAATGCCAACCACGTACACCAAGCCCACGGATTGACATTTTGGGACATGCAGGCAGAACCCTGTGGAAAAGAAGACTGAGTAATTTCCCTGATCCCTAAATTATGGACCATCATATAAATACTGCTACATCATATTCAGCCCAGGCAGCAGTTTCCACTTAGGAAGGAACCTAGGTGAGTTTCAGGGCTGAAGGAGGGTGGTGGGTAATGTGTGGGCAGTGCTGTGTAATGGAAGCTCCCACAGCACACATCCACACTGCATTTGGCTCTAGACAAAATGAAAGGATGGTATCACTTTCATAAACATCAGGTTTGCACTGATGAAAACAGTGATTTTTTTCCCCAGATACACCCAAAACCAACTTCTTATCTAAATAAGTAAGGAGCTTGTTGTGACATTTCTCTATTTACAGAAAGAAAGAGGCTTTGCTGGAAGTGAGCTTTGAACAAAACAGTAAGAAGAGAATGGCAACAATAACCCATAACTGCAGCTTCAACCCCAAATTAGGCAAAATCAACAACATCACTAGCAGTGAACACTCAAAAGAATCATGAGGAAAAGTATGTAGGTCAGGTATTTGCAAACATGGCAAACATGACCTCCTAAATGTCATAAATGTATTAAAATGCTCACTAAAGAGACCAAGTATGCCACCAGACTGAAAGAGTTCCACTTGCAATTGTTGCATTTTCTCTCCATGAGTCTCTACCCTAAGTTCCCCTGCCCCAGGCAGAAGTGAAAGATGGTAGAAAGAAAAGTGTTCCCTACTTGCTAAAAAAGGCAAGGCTGAAAAAAGGCAAAATGAAAAAAAAACAATCCCCAAGACCAGGTGACACAACAAAAGGGTTTAGGGAGATTGGACATACGTTTTCATGTGTACATGCCTCTTTGTACAAGACAAAATCCTTTTTGTAATGGGGGATTTGTATAATTTTTAATGGCAATTGGTATTAGGAGGCAAGAGGGGAACAAAAGTCCTTTACACTGGAACATGGGGAAGGGTTGCGAACTGAACATGCAAATGTACAGTCACATCCAGGAGAGTACAGATTCAGATTTGATGTTGCAAGTCCTTCAGAGAATTCAGGCTGAACTGCTGAGGAGCCAACCAACTACCTTTGTGCCATACTTTTCATCCTTTCATATCCTTCTTTCCATGAACCTGAAGTTATCTGTCTCTGCCTCTTCCCCACTCTGACATGGCACAAAGGGAGCATCAGCAAAATTTCATGGATGGAACAGGTTGGAAGTTGGAGCCATTGAAAATCATACCCACAATGGCAGACCACTGGAATTACCACGAATTTTGATGACTAACCTATCTTCAAATGTGTCTGCAAAACTCAATATCCAGAATCTCATCTGCCATCAGAAGTCTAGGCAGTGCTTTGATATAGATACTTGGGTTTGGTTTGCTGCTGTCCCTGTTCCCCCAGCCTCTCCCCGTTTTCTTCTGATCAATTCTCCACCATGTCTCAGCCATACTTTGTCAAAAACTAAAATAATCAGTGAGAGATACAGATTTTTCAAGTTAAAAAATAACTTCAAAAAATAAAAATAAGAAACGGCAGTGTTACAGAATGCGTAACTGTGTTTGCTCTGGAAATCCATGACTCACCAGTGCTCAGGAAGCCGAAGACTCCGACGCGGTAGTTTGCCGTCACGACGATGACGTTACCGACGGCAGCCAGGTACGATCCATCGAGGGTTGTCTTTCCCTCCTCAGCGTTGTAACTCCCCCCATTGTGGAAGAACAGCAACACTGACATGTTTTTGACCTGCCATGACAACGACCAGATCAATATTCCTGTAGCCAGCTTTGGTAGGTCACTGATAAGAACACAAGCAGCTTCCTCATGAACATTATCTAAGCCTTTTATAGCTCTTTAACAATGACCATGAAGAGGGGATATCTGCCTATCTGTCTGGAATTTAAGGGGTGTCGTCCACAACTGTCCACAAATTGTCCACAATGACCTATATATCATTAAAGAGGGCACTATCTCCAGTATAAAGCAGATCTAACAGCACCACTTTGTTCCACCAGCCAACATCTCCTCTAGGCCAGCTCCTGCTGCCTTGGCCTCTGAGCATGTGGTGTGCTTGTCTTTGCTAGACCACATCTGCTTTCCACAAACATGCAGGAAAAGTTCAAACAAGTGAGAAACAGAAGGAAAAGGCCTGTTGGGTTGCTCCATCTCGAGTAAGACTAAAAGTCGATAGCTGTGGACAGCTGCTTCCTGCTCTCAAGTCTTCAGCACTCAAACACTGCCCAGTATCAAAAATGTCACTTGACATTGATATTGATAACACTCTGTGCTCCTTCAATCCCCATGGAAATTTTCCTCTACCAGATATACAGAGGGATCCTTCAGAGAGGACCTTGTCTCTGCAGAGGAGAGACTCACATCTCACGAAGCAGAGAGGAACTCTGCCACAAAAATGCCCTGCAGGATTCATGGAATGGCAAGGAGTCCTGGTCTTCACCCATGTTATCATTCCTGGCAGAGCCACCTGATTTTGCCCAGAAACAGAAGCTTTTTCCCAAAGCAGCACCAGGTGTGGACCCCCTCTGCACACACAGCAGGGCTGCAGCCAGGCTGCTGCTGCATGAGCAGCAAAAAGGCACAACAGCCCCAGGACACCTCAGCACTTACCAGCAGCTTACAGGTCTGCCAAGCTGACACTCAAAAGAAATATCCTTCAGTGAACATAAGGGGGGAGTTTGGTTTGGGTTTTTCCTTTCTTTTTTCTTTTTCTTTCCTGTAGCAGCATCAAAGTACATCTGGGGCTGGTTTTCCCTGCACCTAGAGGGCAATGCGCTCTCTTGCTGTTATTTTCTGGATGGAGCTTAGCTAAACACAGCAGTCCCATCTGTTCTGGCAAAGAATGTCTCCAGCAAAAACATAAATGGCTGTATGGGAGAAGCAGCAGAGCAGTGATGGCTGCAGCATCCTGCAAAATTACAGGTTAGCAGGCAAACTACCCTCAACTTAATTTGCACACAATTGTGTGCACTCCTCACTTATCTCTCTGATGAATCAGTTCAGGGGCTTCTTGTGAACATGTCAATGTTGTCAAGAAAACACAAGAAATTACAAGCACTGAGACAGTTATTTTTTCTCATGAACTTCTCTTGAATTGGAACTGCCTAACTTGCAGTGCCTTGTCCCTGGTTCCCATTTCTGCACTGCATGCAAGACAGTGAGAGATGGGGGTGAAGAAGAAAATGAAATCATCTGTTTTCACATGGAAATTCATTCTGAAATACAACCACATCGAGTTGTGTCAGCTAAAATGGTATTAACCATTATTTTGAGCCTGCTCCATCCCCTTAGCTCACCGTGGTTAAGCTTGAGGCTCACATTAAGCATTTCCTAAGTGTCCATATCCTCCATAGCACTATGACCTCCAGCTGACCAGTAAATTGCATATTACATTATTCTGAGTGACTTCACACAATAAAAAGCTTAAGAAGGGCAACGATGGGCAGTAAAATTTGGAAATGGCAAACCAAAACAACAGCAGCAACAGATGTGGAGTAATTCAGGGAAAGATTTAGCACTGTGACTGTGCCCAGAGCCAAGTGTCCGGACGTAGCATTCCCATTTCTGGTGTGCACCAAGCCATGGGAAGCCCAGCAGCTCCATCACGGTCTCATGAACTCAGGGGCTTAGGTCCCATGTGCAAACCCTAACAGGGAATGAAATTCAGCAGCCACCAGGAGGCTGCCAGTCAGCTGGAAGTCTGCAAAGCTTCATAATATTCACAACCATCTTGTCCATCACAGAATGACAGCATGGTTAACCTTGGAAGGGAACACTGTTGGGGCCATCTGGTACAACCTCCCTGCTCATCCTTCTGTAAAACACTTGATGAGCTACTTGGCAGGGATAGATTTAAACTCGACCAAGACAGGCAACCCCCAGTGCTTTTAATACTGTACAAAATTGCTCTGTAAAGAATTGAGTGCAACGGGGATGATGCAATAAGGATGGGAATGTGCAGAAAATGGAGAGGAAGAGAGAGGGTTTCTATTCCTATTTAATTGAGATTTTGAAGTCCAGGTCTTACACTATTACCCTTTCTAAATAAAGGCCAAGCTCAGCTTTGCTTTGCTAGTGTGACAGGTGGTGATGATTATAGGTGGAAAAAAAGTCAGAAGTGCCAGTTTAACTGTGGTACATGTAGCTATGGAAGCAAAATGATGTCATTCACATTCTTCACTGCTTGACACTTTGAGAGTCCTTTGGTGACAGGCAGCAGCCCCTGCACACTGCTCTTTTTCAGGCTCAAAATGCTCCTGAATGACCTCTGAATTCACTGCTCTCTGGGAGATTTTATATTCCATATTTACTAGCTAATTTAACTTTCAATGGGCTGAAAATATATAACTATCCCTCTGTATGTGAGAAAAAAATAGAGCTCGCCACAAAAAGAGACACGAAAATGCAATGCCTTCTGTTCCCAGCTACTTCTGCAAAACCAGAAGTTTTAGTTCTCTCCTGGACTAGACTTATGCGTGTGAAACTGATTTTCTTGATTGGACCTACTTCTACCTTACACGTCTACAAAAGACAGGAGAGATTCAGTTCACAGGACTGACAAGGAGAAGGGACAAGCCCATTTAGTCTGGGGGGAAATACAATGCTTTCAAATAAACTATCCTGAAAGCAGCTCTTAAGCATAGATGGCAAACTGCCTGGGACAGTGACCTGATGTTTTCAATAAGTGGTGACGGTGCTCAAGGCAAAATGACAGTCTCATGCTGCAGGGAGAAGAGAGACTGCTGGTCTCTCTGATGAATAAAATGGGCCTGTGAGGGGGTCTCTGTGCTGATGTCAGATTGCTAAACCAGCTCTCTCCAGACATGCAGTATGACAGACTCATAAATTTCCATTACAACTACCATCACCTTCTGAAAATTGCCAGTATTGTGGAAAGAAAAAGTTCCTGTCTCTGGGCCCACTCTTCAATGGGATTCACATGTTATTCAGCATCTTTATCCCCAGCCCCCCAGGGGTAGGCCAATCATTTTAGCTTGGCTTTAACTTGAAGCTTTCTAAATCAAGAACTTTCCAATGACAATTCCTCATATTGTACCAGTGACCCAGTCATTTTTGAAATGTCTATTTTTAAGCTCTGTGAGCTGGCCACAAATCTAGCATTGCTTGCCACCCTCATTTCCCAGCAGACCTCCCACAGATGTCAACAGGGGTACAGTAAAGATGAGGGTGAAAAAAAACCATCAGCAGCTCCCTGACTGGTGGTAAATGTTGATGTATTGAATTGCATCATTGTCTCCTGGACAGATGGTCTCCCTGCAGGAACACTGCCATCTCTGTCCTTAATTTCTCCTCCTTTGCTGCCACCTTCTTCTCATGTTTTGTTTCCCTGTCTGTCTCTTATTTCTAGCTTTTTAGTGTGCTGTCCTCCTAGTTACCCAACAGAGCTCACACAAAGCCTGTAGGGAATACTCTTGTACCAGTAAAAACACCAGAGTACCTAATTTAACTTTGCAGGCTTTTTGAACAACACAGGAAAAACAGCCATTCATGCCAATTAAAAATATTTTGGAAAGAGACAATGCTCAGCTACAAAATAAAAAAAAAACCAAAAAACCAAAACCTTTAATTACATCCCTCACTTACAGTGGTGGCAGGAACAAAAATGTGCAGATACAGACAGTCTTCACTGACAGACTGTGATGGGGCCTCTCCATCTCCTGGCTGCCAACATGCTGCCCTAGAGATACAGATTGAGAAAGTTACAACAAAAAAGGCTTGTACTCTTCTTCCACTGCTGCTACTTCCCTATATTTTGATGCATTAGGTTAATAAAATTGTTAAATCTGTAAATCTTGATCGCATTTAAAACTGTGCCCCCTATAGGTTAGTAACAGGTGTGTGGGTTTGTATGTACACACATATAATGCATTGAATTTGTGTGTCTAGAACCCTTCCTCAGAAACCCTGCCTCATTTTAAAAAGCTTAAAACTTGAAAATACGCTATAAAACCCCACACTTTACACAAATTGCACAAAATTAGCACCAACTGCAAGGGGAGCAGGACTGGGGGTCTCAGGCAGAGAGACAGCGTCCCCTTCTATTGGCTGCACACCTACAAAATCCTCTCTTTTGCTGAAATGCTGCTTATGTAATTAAATTGCTAATAATCTATGGGCTACATACATTTTGATTTATTTCCTAGTAGTCTATGGGCTAATTTCTTTGTGTTTATTTCTAATGGTCTGTGGGAATATTTGGTAAGTTCAAAATTTTAATGCATTTTTAAAATCTCTTTGCTCTAAGTATCATAGTATCATAGACCAGTAAAAGTGTCAATTAATGTTAAAATTACCCTTTCAGTAGGAATTCAGCAGCCAACCATGTAGAGAAAATAATTTTCTGGCCATCATTTGAATGAGATTCACCTGCTCAAGCATATCTAGCTTGAATCATGTGGATGATTTTTGCTGTTCAGTGACAAGCTACTTTGAAGCCAATTCCTTCTATTTCACAGTTATATCCATACCACAAAATGAGTTATGGAAAAAACTCACAATTTATTAGTGAAGAAGCCAAAAGAGGCTTTCAAAAAGATGGTAATATCTCAGAGAACTATTTCTAAATTATCAGCTTTAATGCCCTTGTAAAATTTTATCCCAAAGGTGTGAAGAAATTATTAGAAAACTACAAGCAAAAGGACTAGACTTAATGGAATTCTACAATTTTTTTTTTCCATAAAGGAGACGGTGATGTCACTCAGCAACTTTCACACTGACATAGTGAAGAAGATCACCTCCAACCAAAACTGCTAAAGCCATTTTAGCCAGTCAAAATACAAAATCCCAGGCAGGAAACCTTCCAGGACAATAGGTCTTACACTATTAATCATACAGCTTTCCACAGGGCAGCAGCGATCATCACCCATGATCATGGCTTTTATTCTCCAGCTCCCAGGAGAAAGGCTGCCACCTGCTGAAGCAAGTCCACAGCTCTTTGAGCAGCTGGAGACTTCAACAGCTAGCTGGGGTTTTGGGTTGTGTTGATTTGGGTTGTTTTTGGTTGGGGGTTTTAAGTTTTTTAAGTCTTTTATCAAGTCTAAACTGAAAAACAAATAAATCTCTTCCATCCATAACGGCACTGTGCTAATGTGAATTTTTTATATACAAATATTGAACAGCATCAATATAGAATCCTAAAAAATTCAGCAGTTTCTGTACATAGGCTGAGGTCTCTCCGATTCTCCAAGTGCAAACTCAAATTATTATTTTTCTAACCTCAAATGAGTAATAGAAGATAGTGGCCAAATTCTTCATTGGACTAAGCAAGCACTATGGATCCAAAAGACAGGAACAGATTAACTAAGGTCCCTAAATTGTTTTGAAAATCTCAGCCAGGCTGCTCATTGAAACCCCAGGAGGAGGGTTTCTCGCCCAAGGGGAGACCACAGAGGCAGGTGGGTCTAACTAAGCCCTACCAGACACCACTCTGTGGCTCAGACAGCAAGAACTGGTGCTGTGTGTGCTAAAATAACCTCTCTATACACCTGAGGAAACAAAAAGCCACGTCCCACCAGATGCCTTCAAGGTACTCGAGGTTGTGGCTACTGTGGTTATGCTGTTCACACCTCCACAGCTCAGGTGCAGCCTGAAGGATGGGATCACCAAAGGCCAAACACACTTTCAACTCCCCAGGTATTTGCCTTTTCATACGATTTGGACAGAAGAGATTGATCTTCTGGGTCCTTCAGCCTCATCTCCTGGACACTACTAGGCAGAGAATTTCTATATGAGGCCCTCAGCTTCTGGTTACATCAGTGTTTAAGTGTCTTTGTTGGATTGAACGTCTAAAGATTTATGGCTCAGCAGGAGGAAAATGTATTTGTATAAATATAATAAATGCCTGTATAAACACTATTCAGAATGAAAATGGACTGGCAGCAGACAGTTGGTGGGGAGTGGAGGAATCCAGGGAATGGAGTGTACTGGAATTTGCCTTTTCCTTGAGGTACTTGCATGCTTTAACACATAGATGGAGAAATTGTTCTCTCTGCTAATCCAAGTCTCAAACTTGTATCTATCTGTACTCTGTAGGTTGCTTTGCAAGAAAGGACAGGAATATTGTGGTCCTGCCTCCAGCAGCTTTCAGAGCCCTGGATGGACGAGCACTCCTGCAGATGACAGGGATTCCTTACCGAGCCACTGTGGCATTCCAGGTTTCCACCCAAGGAAAGGGCTCTGGGGCACTGAAGCGCCTCTCTCCCAGGGGAGGGGCAGCGTAAGGGACCCCCAGGAACTGGCTGATGGTTCTCCATTCTGAGCCCACGTGGATCACCTGGGATTTGCCCATCAGGAACCCGTGGGACGGGATGTACACGGTTGGGGTTGAATCCGATTCAGAAATGGGCTGGAGTAAATCTGTCATAGGGGGAACAGGAGAAAAATAATTTGTTTTTTCAAGTTAGTGCCATTTCAGAAATTAAAATTAGAACAATTTCCCATAGTTTTAAACTGTTAAGTGTCTACTTCTTTAAATGAAACACAGATACATTTGTGTTAGTTTTCCTATTAAAAGGCTCATTAAAAACAGCTAGGTGATACCTCATGCTATTTCTCTCCTAAAACAATGTATTTGATAGGCAAGAACAAACTTCTAAGTCATGGGACTAAAACCAGACCTGTACAGAAGAATAAACACAGAAGTCTAGCTTTTATGTCTCAGTTTGTGATTTTGTTTCACTTGGCAACAATAAACCCCTTTTTCTCTTGTTGAGAACCTAGAAGGTTCTCATTGACTTCACCAAATTTCAGTGAAAAGGAAAATTTTCTTCCCTTCCCCCTTATTGTTACCTGGGTTCTAATTATCTCTAATAAGTGAAATAATCAGTATTACATAAAACAAAAGCAGTCTCTTTAAAAGTCAAGGGGAATAAACCCAACAAAACTTATAGTTTCAAATAAGTATGTAACCAAACAACAGAATTTTTACTTATCTACACTGTCTACGTGAGTAATTTTTCTCTCTTAAATAATTTTCACTTCTTTAAAATATTATTTCATCCCATTTAGGGAGCAGGGATGTCAGGGTTCTTTTTGTTTTCTCAAGAGATTGTCCTTAATACTTTCAATGGACAGTGGCTTTTCAACACTCCTAGTGTTATTGTCTGAGTTTAAAAGGAAGAGCATATCAAAGCATCTTCTGCAGATGAAAAGGAAAGAGTTGGACTTTCATTGCTATTGATATTTGGTTTTACTATTCTGCACTTTCCAAAACATCTTTCATAAACTAGATTTCCACTGTTATGCCTGCTTCAACACTAGAGGGTGGCACAATGATTTCATGCATTTTTAAAACAGTATTTGGGGACATTTTTCCCACCCTCCTGGCTGTAACTCCACTGAAACAGCCATGGACAAGTGTCTAGGAGACATCCATATTGCTTTACGTCTTGTGAGGAATTCCTCACTCCTCCATTCACAAGAATTGTGCACAGGCCACCACAGTCCAGTGTTGCCCTGACTTTTGCAGTCTTTCGATGTGTTCATTTTTTGATAAAGTTTCTCACACACTTTCTGTAAACATAGTCATGTTTTGTTAACTGTACTCTGTTGTTCTCATTCTTTCTTCAGAGGTGGAGAGAGTTTGATGGATTGTTCTATTAACCAATGTGGTTGGAAGAGGTGGTAACCTCATCCTCCAATCCATGGTCACTCCTAGAAACATAGATAAATGAAAGAAATAAACAGCCGGCTCTCTTTTTCCTGGCTCAGTGTGACCTGACAGGGAACTCGAGTCTGGAGTGCTTCTTTTCGTGTCCTAGTGACAGTCCAGGTCCTTCCTCCACAGCCTTAACCTGTTCTTACCTTGTCTCCTGTAGATGTAGGCAGCAGGTTCTTTGAGCAAAACCCAGCAGCTGTGCCCTTGCAGGCCATGAGTGCAGAGCTGTGTATCGGGGTAGAAAATGCACCTGATGGCTGAAGGCTGGATTTCCAGAGTAACCACCGAACATGACTGGTTCTTTGAACAAGCTGTGAAGCGAAACGTGAAGAAAAAGAGCAGGTAAAATGTATTCTCACAGTATTTTGTATGACATTGTTACACTGTTCTTAAAAGAAAGGTTTTACAACAGGTGAAGCCACAAGGATCTGGTGTAGTTCAAAAGCAGAATAATGGGACATAAATGTCCTCAAATTCCCAGAACAGTCCAAAAAAGCCAAAGGACAGAAGGTTATATTGGTTTTAAAATGGAATAATACAGCAAAAGAACTATTATCATAGGTTTTAGAAGGAGAAAAACATCATCTAGTAAAGTGCTGTTAACCTCATCTGAGTTCCAGCAGTCCCCAGTGAGGAAGTGGGAACTTTCCCCTATTTCTACCACTCTGTGGCATTGAGGATTTCCCAGTCATGTGAAATTAAAGGACTCTTTGCTGACTAGTCAGGCTGTAGATAAAAGCACTTCTCTTTGCTCTTACTACAGCTCAAGCCCTGCTTCTTCCCAGCTCTCAGTTAACCCTCCCTCACACCCCACTGCCACAGGTTGCTTTTGGTAATGGCAGGTGGGTTTCTCGTCTCTCCCATTCCAAAAGCTTCCCTTAACTGTTCTTTAGAAAAACAAGACATCATTGCTTTAATTATTTGCTACAATACTGTACAATGCCTGCAGAAATAAGAGATCTCTGTGCCCAAGAGGTGTCAAAATTACCTAATCACTGTATGGCATTTTATTTGTATTGTATCTTTCTTTAGCTAAACTACTTCAGGTGCCCTCTCTCAGATTAAGAAACAGTGGGATAGTCTTTAAAAACAAGTAAAATCAGTGTACCTATGTCAGAAGTTTCAGAAACCAAGCTATTCTTGGTTTTTCAGGCTCACAAATCAGTATTTTCTGTAAAGCTGTGAACAACCATTTCTTACCAGATAGGCAAAAATCTCTGGCAGTAGAGAAGTCATTGGATATATCTCTACTAACATGCACAACTTCAAAGTCTGAGATGGATGAATCCATGAGAACAGATGACACATTTAAGGGTTGCCATGCATCCACATACTCTGTAAAATGAACCATAAAAAAATAATATGACTAGAAGGAGCAGTAAAAACTTCAGAGGAAGCTAATATAGAGTTAAAAGCATTGGGGAGTTCCCCAGTGAACAAGTGTCATCTTACTCTGCATCAACTGAGAATAAATAAAATATTCAAAGGCCTCTGATTGACTTGAACATCCATTCCCATATTCAGAGGTCACGTATTACTTTGTTTAAAAAGGTATTTAGTAAAGAAATAGGCAAATCCAGAGCAGTTTTATCCAGATTTGAATGTAAATCCAACTGATTTAAATAAAAGGTTACTGAACAGGCCTAATTGCATTAAAGGGCATGGGTTATAATGCTTGCACACAAGTTCCTGAACAGGTACAGCCACTAACTTCTTGGAAAGCAAATGGAGGTTAATTTGATAATTTTAATTTGATTTGGTGGATGGAACTATATTTCAATTCTATTAACAGTTTTAATGTCATATAACTTCTACATAATTGACATTTCATTTAAATTCATATGCATATATACACAAATATGTACATATGTATAAATATAATCATGTCTATTACATATAGGTACATTCCCTTATATACATTTCACATGCATATACTTGTGTGAGCACGCATACACACATTTATACTAACTCTGATATTCCTCAAGAATTGTCCTTCTGTCTCACAACATATTTTTTAAAAATACCACAAATTCTTTTCTCATACACAAACAGATAAAAATATCTGAGAACTCTCAGTTTTGCACACAGAAGACAGAAAAGAAGGTTTGGGACAGGATGAGCCTTTAATTATTTTAGTTCCTTTCGGCAGTTCAATATGTTTTAGAAGCAAAAGGCCCTGCTGTGGCCACCGAGTCCTAAACAGTAGGTTGGTGTTACCCTCTCCATGTAATTGTAGGGTGAGGACAGAGCAAACTCAGCTGTTCCTTTGCTATTCCTAGTGAGCAGGTCTTGACCTCGAGTTCATTGACCCACACAGATGCAAAAGTCATGACCTGCCATTTCACTTAACGTTTCTTTTCGACTACTGAGAAATCAGTGACTGGCGAGGATGGACAAAGTTTCCTTTCTCCCCCTCTCACAGAAAGACAGTTTGATCATAGCACTCAACATCAGACCTGAGGCTGAGGTCTGGAGCCCATACAGTCAACTTGAAACTCCTGGTGTTGACACACTTGTCCCGTTGATGAGAACCCAAGACCCAAAACACACCACAGACAAGGCTGGTTGCATCCTTCCTTGAGCAAATATGCAGGGAATAGCAGTGACTAAATTAGATTTCATAGTTATCATATAATTCATAACAACACAGAGTAACTGCCTCAATTCAGGGCTCTACAATGATGCAAAAAATCTTTGCTTTTGCAAGGTAAATTCTTCACTAGGAACTGTAAACCTCAAGCATGAGTTATCTCACAAAGGACAAGCTGAAAAATCCTGATGTGCTACCACCACTGCCAAGGCTGTTGCCTTAGGGCTTGGTTCTTTGCCATCTCCCTTGCTGAAGAAAACATCTGATGGAGTAATGAACTGACCTACTGCATTCCATAGAACTTCCAAAAGTTCAGGTTTTAAACCAGAGGCAAGAAACCAGGACTGGCTCCCATAGGTCCTTTGCAACCACCTCAAAATCCTTCCATTCCTGTTGTACTTGTGAGCAACTCTTCCAAAAGAAGGAAGCTGAAGGTCCCCAGTGAAGTAGAAATGAAGGTTAATTTGGTGTTGCACTGTTTTATGTTAACCCCATGAGCTTCCTTGAGTCACAGAGAGGCAAAGTCATCACCAGCACTACATTCAGAGGGGATCTGAGTTCATCAGGAGCAATGGCCCTGCAGCCACTGCTTCCCTTGTGTAACAGACTGGCTGCGTTGGATTTCTTCTTCCCCTTAAGGACTGACTATTCAATTATTTTAGAGGAACTGAGTGATTTTAGTCATGTGGAAATGACTATTTTTCATATTGTCAATGGTTTCTCCTTTTTTTAAAACATCTATGACCTATTGCATGACCTATGTTACAAAATTTCAGCCTCCACATCTAGGGTGACAGTTTGTGGCACTTATTTAGAAAGATACTTTAAAAATAGACAAATATTAAGTGATGGGGAATTAACCATTACATCTTCTCCTGAGATTTTCTGCCTGTATTATTAGATCCCCCAGGTCTTTCTTTTCCAGATTCAATCTTACCAAATGCTTTCCGTTTGGGTTTTTTTGTTGTTTTTTTTTCTGAAGACGTGAACAAGAAAAGATTTCATTTATCAATATGACTCAAAGTTTGTTTTTACCTAAGAAAAATGTTGCCATCCTGTGCTGTGTACAGTACCAGCAGCTGAGGTCCCACTACTGAAACAATCAAAATTTCTAGGTTAAGACAAAGCTTCAAATTACCAGCTGTGGTTCTTTCAAAAGAGAGCCTTGTCTGGATTCCACTGTAGCACAAAAAGTCTGGGTGATTTTGGAAGATATTTGCCCAGACTCTTTTCCCATAGCTTCCCTGACTCACAGAGTGACCTTGGGCAAGTCTCATCATCCTCATATTCCTCCATTCCCCACAGGCCAAACATTCAGAGGCGTCGTTGCTCTCTCAGGAATGAAATTTAAACTAGTCCACAAAAGCAAAATAAACTTTTTGGATTTACACCTCTGACACTTGAATTTTGCCTCCTACACCTATTTCACAAGCTAAAATTTCTGCTTCTACATTAGAAGATATTTCTTTTATCCCTTTATGTGGGATAGAGTCAAATCAGGAGCATACATTTTATATACATATGAGGCACACTGGGCAGCTCATGTGAGGCATGGAAGAGTGATCACTCATGATGCAAACACCCACAGATCAATACATTCCTACCTAACCTGATTATTCCTTGCCCCAAATCTCACACAAGTGACCCTTGCCACCTCCCACATGGGGTTGTTATTTGGGTTGGGTTGGGGTTTAGGTTTTTTTTTTTCTTCTCAGTCCTGATCGAAGCATTCATAATCGCAGATCAGATTTAAATGCTGAGACTCCCAGGTTTTTTCATTTCCCTTTTTCTGCCCAGCTGACCTCAGATGCAGAGAGATGCAGAAACACTAATGCTTATTTTAACAACAGAGCCAAACTCTTTAACCCAGAGCCGTGCATGACACCACTGGGGACATTGACAGCCAGCAGTGAGCTGCTAAAGAGATTTTGGATATTAGTTGTTTCTTCCCTTCTCCTGGAAGCAGATCCAGCAAGTCCCACAGCCATGCACACCCACTTCATTCCATGAGCAAAACACAACTTTCCATGGCTGATCTAAACTTGTCTCATGCAGAAACTGCTCTCACGAGGCAGAGCTGCAGACTGGCCCTGTGCTACTGGCAAAGCACTGTGCACCTGATGGGCTGGAAGACATCTCTGATTTATATTTGGGTTAAGCTCTGACTTTCCAACCCACATTTTGGCAAAGGCTTTCATTGGATAATTACAGCCCTCTGAATCCAGCCATCTCTGTAACTCTTATTGCAAGATTATAGATGTCCCATACAGAAACCCTCTCTCTTCCAGATGTTCTTGTTTGGGTAGGCAAGGTTTAAGACTGGATTTGCAAAAACACTTATGCTGGCCTTACTCTGTTCCCTCTCCAGTCACGAGATCACAAGACTGGAATAGATTTCCTGGAGACACTGAGTTCAGCCTCCTACTTTCACAGGCAATGAGATTATTAAATCCTTGTCATAAAGTCAACAAAAGCTTCATCACTGTTTTCAGTGGAAGAAGAAAGGCAACAGCTTTGAGTTTGCTGCAAAATTTAACACTTGATATAATGAAACAGAGATACAGGAGTGCAGTAAAATAACAAATTTAGAAGAAAACTTGTGAAGTTGAGGAGGTCAATATGAGGTTAAGGAGGTACATAAATCAGACCTCTGGCTTCAGTATGCCTGATTTATGTTTGAAAGATGAATTCTGATCTTAATTCTGAAATCTGTGAGCCATATTAGTAGCCCTGACTCAAGCTCAAAACATGCTTAGAGGCTGAACTTGTTGCTTTATATTCCCAGCATTCAGAGTTTTTTTTTCAACTAAGACTGCTAACCTGTCTGTACACCAACAATCTTCAAAGCCAGCAAATCATCACCTCACAGTGGACCTGCAGAAAATATACTCTCCCTAAAATATAACTACTTCTCATTTTTCTTGATCCATTGAGATTTGTACAATTCAAAATGAGTATTTTCTTTAAACTGCTGCATAATAACTGTAATCACACCTCAGACAAGTGTCAAAAATAAAAATTGTGTATTTATGGCCTTTAGCAGGGAGCAGTCTCGCTATGTTCCTCTTAAATACAAGCTTTCTGCCTCCTTTAGGGGTGCCAGTTAGAGCAAATGATATAGTAAGGGGATATTAAAAATGTACTAGGTATTTATCCAGGTTTAAAATAAGCTCTTTTCAGAAGGCTAAAATCCTCATACTTACAAACAATAAAAATCAAACTTAAGGCCAAAGATAGAGTAATTCCACGCCAGAGATCCATTTGCTGTGTGGGAGCACAGTAAATCAGTTCCCAAAAATGGATAAAAAAAGGCTGTCTTTGTTTCACACCAAGGATGTCTCTGAGAATACTCAGCCTTGTGGGAAAACAGGAAGATAAATGACAATATTAATCATCAAAGTCAGCTACATCAGCACTTGTACCACCATCAGCATCTCTCCTGAGAGTGGAAATACCCCATGTGCAGACATAGCCCTATGGGAAATTTATTCCCATGTTGGAATATCCTGTGGCCACTGCTCTGCTCAGCCCTGCCTCAAGGGAATGACTATAAATCATAAGGGGATCACAGGAGGCAGGAACAGGAAGGGCCTAACAGATCATTACATCCACATGCTTCGGTGGTTTCTCAATTAATTACTCAATTTGCATGGAGTGGGAACAGAGCCCACACGATCTGAATGCAACCCACAGTGCCACGCAGGGACCAACCTTTAAGGACCACTGTCTTCCAACAGCTGCCAAATCTAAGATAGACATGTCCTAGTTAGAACCGAACGTGCAAATGCTCATTAAAATTTGGATAGTTACTGTATACAATTCATAAATCTCATAACATAGTTAAAAGTCATCAGGGTCACCCCTCCCTCATTCACAGGAGTATTTTCAGGCTCCCCAGTCTGCTTTAAGCACAAGTATTCCTTCTATAAATTCAGGTAATATCTCTTATGGATTGTTTTGCTTTTTTCAGACTAATTTGTAAACACATAAAAATTTCCCTAACTCAAAACCTTGTGCATAAGCTGTTTGAAAAACAGCATTGCGTATTTGGAAAATAACAATAAAAAACATATAATTAAAAAATTCATTTTCTTATCTCCCCTAGCTAACAGCTGGCTGCAGGAAGTTCCATTTCAAACCTAATTATGAGACCTGGCTGTCTTCTCTTTATAAATCATTCCACCATGTTCACACAACTGAGCAGAGTTGTTATTTAAATACCAGCCCAAGTAAACCAAGATTTCAGGATGACGTATGAGCATTTTCAGCATCGGCAGTCTTAAAATAACATATGTTCTCCCATTGTTAAAGGTCACAGATCACACCTGAAACTCGCTACAGATGGTTCCATACTCAGTGTCATCACAGCACATGAACTTCTTCAGGGGAAAAGAAATGTTCCAAATGTAACAAGCTGGACTTTCTCAGTCAGTTCAGTCTGTCAATTTTTCAAGCACCATTTCTCAGATCACAGAAATTACATGGAAATCACAACAGACCAGCAGGAGCATGCTCTGCTCCATGCAATAGATGTACAGAAGTAAATAGAAGTATTTATCCAGTTAAAGACAAAAATCACACATTCAGTTAAACACACTGCAGCCTGGTGAAGAGATGACTTGGAGACTTTAGCCTTGTATCAGAAAGGCTTTTACAAGTAGGCAAAACTTGCTGAAGCAACAACAAAACAACAAGAATTCAGGTAGAAGACTTTGTGCAATTCACTTCCCTCCTGCTAGAGAGTAATGGCCTGCAGGCACTACAGAGCACTTAATTCCCCTTTTTCACAGGCTGATGGGGTATCTAGTGAGTGTTAGAAACACACAGCAGTCCTGTTTGTAGGGGCAATAATTTGGGAAAAGCCCACCGGAGCCTCAGGCTTTTGAGAGAAATCACAGGGCTGAACTGGGCTGCTGGATGAACAATCTGGTACAAAGCAAAGAACGAGAAGAACCTCGACCCTCCCCTCTTGCTGTGTCTCTCCTAAGATTAGCCTTACACAGGGAAGGCTCTTTTTTTGCATCTCCTTGGTGATTGCAGCCTGCCCTATGACAAGGCATGAAAAGAAGTCATTCTTGAAAATTCTTTTTGTCACTGCAGATTCAAAGGTCTGGACATTTTATGATGATAACTGCTGATGAATTTCTTCAAAAGCCCAGAACAGAAAGAAAACAAAAATCTCCCCCATCATCTTCAAAGTTATTTGAGAGTGGCCTCAGAATAACATTAACCAGCTCCCTCTGCATTCCTGGATTTTTATGTCCAGCTTGGTCCCTGACCTGATCCTCCTTCTCTAAGGGCAAATCTTCCTTGCTGCAGTCTTCCCCCTGGTCTGAAGATCCTGAAGGCTGGACTTGCCAGGAAAGACTGAGGTGAAGAAGGCACCTAGTCCTTTTCCAGCTCCTTTTTCATCAGGTCTCCTGCCCCATCCAGCAGCAGACCCACGTTTTCCCTACCCCTCCTTTTGCTATCCATGTACTTGTAGAAACACTTCTTGTTGAGATCTTCCTGTTGTTTTACGGCCCTACACCATCTCTACCCTCTTTGTTGAGAAAAACAATGAGTAAAACAGGCAAAACATCTACTTCCCACCAGGCTGAAAATAAGTCTGCTCATCTGGGTTTCTTCACAACACACCGGGGCTGCAAACACCACGGGTTTTGAATGGAGCAGCATGCAGACTGCAGATGGGGGGAAGCAAAGTGCTGGGCACTCTGTCCTGAGCACTGCAAACGGGCTAGGTAGGAAATGAGGCAGTGAGTGCATTAACTCAGTGAAATGCAGGCCTTAATAGTGCCTCAGTTAACTCTAGACTGGACATAACACCCACTTCACGATTTCACAGAGCCTTCTGGCAAGGTACGCAAATGTAAGTATTTTTCTGATCTTTCAATGGAAAGATTTATAATTTTTATATGTATAGATATGCTTACATGCACACACACATTTATCTACTCATGGCAGTGCCCTTTAAATAGTGATATTTTCTCACACTTACCATCTGGCTACCACAGAGCAGCCACAGTAATTTTTTATCCCCATGTAGAAGCATTACCACGATGTACAAAATTCAGTAAATGCTAGCTTTTCTGTGATGCCCAGCTCTAAAACAATTAATCTTCTATAGCACATGTTAATATAACATGTAATCATGAAGTGTTTGGAAGCAATGTTGTTGCAAATTTTCTAGAACCTCTGACAACACAGCCCAGATAACAATCTGACCTAAATAACCACGCTGGAACTTTTACTATCGAAATGAGGCAGAACAAGAAGGACAGAGGGTGTCCAGTTGCTTTTTGAATGTACTGCTCCACCCACTGGTGTCAGAGCCCCAGAGTGTCCAGGAAATCGGTGCTAATTCAACTTCCAGCCTAGATGTGCTTTGTGTAATTCAGTGACTTCTGATTGCTATCAGTCCCCAGGACAACCCTTCTAATCCAGAATCCTGCATCCCCGAGGGAAGCCCAGCTTGCTGGGGTTGCTGAACCAGATCTCTGCCAACCAGAGACATCCCTGGTTGCTCTGCCTTTGGAAAGATGACCTGGAAAAGGGGGTGATGGATCAGGGTTGTTACGAAAGAGGAGCACCTCACCTGCTGGGGCTGCTGTTCTGGGCAGACTTTGGAGTTGAAAGCACATGACAGAAAGACCTAATTTCCTAATTTCCTGATTCTCTTAAGGGCTGCTTAGGCCACTGTTTTCCTAGATTTAGGCAAGCAAGAAAAATAGAAAAGGAAAATGACAAAATTACTACCAAGCTTCAATCTGAGAGGAAGAAGGCTTTAGTGAAATTTTTTTCCACATCCCATGGGAAAAATCAGTTTGTAAAGGAATTGAACTGCCCAACCTGAACACCAGGTCTACCCCACCAGCTCCTCAAAATGTTTCACACAAAACTTATTTATGCTTACCTATGAAGACAGGACTTCTCCTACTATTACATTAAAATGATCATTTAAAAAGTACAAATTCTAGTAAAAAGTAGACTGAACTTGATCATGACTGGTGGTTATAGATATAAAACAGATCATAGAAAATTCTGAACTCAATATTGAAAATATTTGCAGATATCAAGTCTCCTGCATACTCAGCTGCATATGGTTTAAGGAAAGGTAGATACAAACAGATTAAATATTTGTTCACATCAAACAGAAAAACAAAGGCAGAGATGGAAGTGACTTCTGAATTTCAGTATAACTGCAGGGGTAAATTGAGTTTTCTGATAACCAGTCCACCCTCTTCCTCTCTGTTACACCCAGCATTTCACAGTTATGCTGTGTATTTGTGGAAAGGACACACCAGGGCACCCTGTAGCTGCTGACAATTTGCATATATTTTTAGGGGGCTATAGACACAAAGCCTTGAAAGACAGCAGTTAAGTTTCATTTACTAAGAGGATCCACCCACTTTTAGAATAACACATGTGAGTACCATAAGATTCCTTGTATCTGGAAAGTGATACAACACCCACACTTAAAAATAAATAAATTTCTTCATCAATCCTGCCAAATATTTTGTCTCGCTGATCTCATTTGGCAGTGAGCATGAGAAATTAGGTCAGCATCAGGGATATGACAGTTCTTTCATTTAAATTATACACAGTTAATGAAAATGAGTAAACACCTAAATGAGTAACCTCATGGGTTATACAAACATTTCATTACAGTGTGATATTTCAGCAATATGTACAAAATAAAGGATGGAGGATTTTTACTGCAGTTTTTTGGGAGGTTGAGTTTTTTGTTTGGTTTTTTTTGCTTAATACATAAATACACTTACCACTTTCTGTCCTGAGAGGTAAACTAACAGGTGGACACAGGTTAGGAATGGTGCTCTTCAAGTCAGCTAAAAGCAGAAAAAAACCAACACATCTGAAAACAATTATACTTGAAGGCTTAAAATGCAGTTGATACTCAATATTTCCAGCATTGCTTCTGGGATCTGGATGTTGCATCTTCCCCACACCAAGAGTAAGGATGAGAGGGCTGCTTTGCTATCTAAACCTTTTGAACTCATACAGGGAACCAGACTTCCCTAAACTTCTGTATTTATAAACATTCCTACAAACACTTTTTGACATGCAGTTATGAACAACTCGTTTCAGTAGTTCTGTGGTTTTTTCTCTGCCCCTCTTTGGGGTTCTGCACTAGGAGAGACATGAGATTCTCTGCTTCCAGCAAACTGGAATTTTTCAAACACAAATTAGAAACAAAGCCTTTTTCAGCACACCACTTTCCAAATTAAAGTTCAAATAAGAATTCATCATATACAAAACTTCATATTCATTTCCATACACAAAACTTCTCATTTGCTAATACTTCCCATAAAAATTTTGTAATCAAAAACAATAAAAATGAAGTTTCCCCATGTGCCTTCATATTTCATAAAACACTTTGGCTAGTCAAATTAGTTATAAATTTTCCACTAGGACATAATAAATGACAGTCCCTACAGAAGCTGAAGACAGATCAGATTTTCCGATAATTTCTTCCACTTTGAATTTCCTGTGTATGTAACCAATAGATGTTTCTAAAAACTCAGAAATTTTCCTGTTCACAGCAGTGAAGAATTGGGGCTATCCATAACTCTTTCAAATGCCACTCTCAGCTCCTTGTTGACTGAGCTGCAGCTCTGACTGTATAAAATCAAATTGCTCATGAGCAGAGCTGTGCAGCAAAGAGCTCACACATTAACTTAGCCTGTTATGAAACACGGAGACTGAAGCACCTTCTGCAAACAAGACTGTGGAATAAAATCAAAGACCCTGCTCCATGCTAACGTCCCACTGTCTACAGTGAATCACTCATTCAGATTTCACTCATTTCACTTTTCAGCCTCAGAACCTTTTTGTTCCTTTTCCTGGTTCCCAGACCTTCAACTCACCAGCACAACCGATACAAATTTTTGTCTGTAAATATCTCCATTTGCATAAACATCTGTGCCTTGCTGTGTGTTACAGTGGAAACAAATCTGTAGCTCCCTTGATGCACGAGGAAATGTCACTGTCTCTCCTAACACTCCCTACTTTGCATACACCCCATGCTCCTCTTCATCATCCATCTGTCCATCATGTGAGAAACAGCCTTTACTTTTTGTTGGTTCTTTGCCAGCAAGGGGGAAACAATTCCAAGAAAGGGAAGTGTATCTGCACCTCTGCTGTCTCCTCTTCACTCCACCTTTCTTTTATTCTTCACTCTTACCCCTGTCTGCCTCTCAACTCCCCCTGAGATCAGGATGCTGCCATGGCTTTATCGGGGCTGTTGTTCCCTTCCTCTCAGTGCTAGACCCTCAGCCCACCCCTTCCCAGCTTCCATAATTCATCCATGCTCTCTCTACCCTTTAACAAGGGCTGTCCCACAAGGGGAGGACATGGATGGTTCTGTGGGCACAGGGCGAGTGCAGGACTTGAAAAGGTCAACATTGAGTTCATATTTCAGATACTTAGAGTGTGAATGAAGGTTTTCTTTATCAACACTGTAAAACACAATGTATTGCCACAATATCTGATCAATCTCTAGACAGCTTTCACTGGATTATGTTTCTATCACATTCCCTGGACAATATATATCCATGCTTTGTGCCCCCTCTCCTCCCAGCTATCAGCCCTTCTATACTCTGCAAGAACTAAGGGAGTGTAAAAGCAGGAAAAAGTACTCCTTATTCAGATTTTTTCCCTGATTCTATCAACATCCCCAAACCTGCCCTCCACTCTGGAGCTGTCTGTGTGACCAAGTAACAGGCTGTCCTCCCATATAGGGGGAAAAAGCCAAGCAGGCAAGTGTTTTTGTTATTGTTTCAGTTATGTGAAATCAAAGCTTCACAAAGTAGAACTAGACCTGCCCAAAAGGAGTGTGACAAATGGCAAATCCATTTAAAGTTTTCAACAAAGCAATGAACCTTTTGTTTCTCCACAGAAAACAAAATCCACCTTGACTAGGAGTGGTTTTGATTCCTCCTGCAGAAATAACCTCTCATAACTGCTCTTCTGTTTAAACACACGATGGCTTCTTACTCCTTGAAAAATACAGTGCTACTTTGAAATTTGGTGTTGGCACTTTCTTTACCAAAACAGCCAAAAGGGAATTTTAAATTCTGTAGCAAACCCAAACCTTTTGAGGTTATGCATCCACACTCTCTTTGTTGAGAAACAAAGAATGGTTTCCCAACCAGGACTGTCCAGTGAGGCAAAATACATTTGAATTCCAGCACTGGCCCCAAGTCCCCCATACAATCTAAGAAATTAAATTATACATCTTTAGGTATTGCTACTCCTTTTATATCAAAATGGATATTAAATTGCACCTCTCTTTCCTTTGCACATACTTGTTTGCCTTGTCTATTTGTGGTCCTTGCAAATGGGTCCTACAGCTGGAAGCTGGAATTTTTATACACAGAAGCTAAATAATAAACTTCAATGTGCTGAAACCCATTAGAAAGGTCATGTGTCCTGCATCACTTACCAGGCTTTTGATACCAGCCAAAGGGATGTATTTTGACTTCAGCATCTGGAGAACTGCAGTTTGAAATGTGCCAAGCACTTCTTGTTTCCTCAGCACACGTCTGGATGCCAAGGCTGTTCAGAGTCACGCACACGATCTTTCCACCTGCCAAGGACACACATGGTTACAGAAATAAGGAGGAAAATTTTCCTTTTCTAGATAATGTTGGGAGGGAAGACAACACAGCATGGCTCCACTGAGTGTTAAATGAAATTCAACTGACTTAGAAATTAAAGGGGGGAAATACCTAAAATCTTCCAAGCTATTGAAACTAGTTTTGAAAAATCCCAATGAATTCAGTGTGAGGGAAGGTGGGTTACCACCATTATAATTCATTTTAATCCAAGGTCACAGAGCATTGCCACTGAGCAAAGATCAGGACTCTTTGAGCAAGCAGCCCTTTCAGGTTAATGCAATTAAAAATCTGCGTGTATGCTGAAATATGTCCCCTACTTACATCAAGATAAAAATTCTTTCAGTCTTAGTGTAAATAATTTTGTTCCTGAAAAATATGGAGGGTTTCATTGAAGATTTTAGCTCATGTTAAAATCACTACTGAAAGTTCTCTTGACTATATGAGTGCCAAGACTGCATGTCTGAAATGTCGCAGATATTAAATATTAATCAGATAAACTAAAAATGTGTCTATTTTGCATGTTGAGCTCCTTAAAATTTGTCATTTTTTTAGAACTATTTAGAGAAACTCCAAGACATATTCAGTTAAGTCTTCATATTTCATATGATCAAAAGGAGGTATGAAAACTGTCAACTATTTTTTATTTGCACATTAATTTTTATCTAAACTACACAAGATTAATTTTCTAAGCTATTCATTTTTTGACCAAGTGAAAATTTTGTCTGCTGAACAAAAAAAAAGGAATTAAAAATATGCATTTCTAAAGTGATTCAAATTCCAAAATGGATTATAAAAACAGCCCATCCTAATGACCTCAGGGAGATCTGATTAGCCCATGACTCTTCCAAAAACAAAGTTACACGTTTCAGTGGCCTAAATCTGAATTTGGAACAAAATATTAAAATCTATTTCATTGACTTTGACCTGGGTGGTATCCAATTTTAAACACCACCTGAAGACCCTTCCTCAAGCAGAAGTCTAAAATTTGGGAGCAGAGAGGGTCAGACAACCAAGAAAATCAAAAGGCTGAACTGCCCCAGAGTATCCACAGACATTATGTGCTTGCATGCACCTAATTTCAGTAATATTTAGCTTTCAGAGTCCTTTAGGCTTTAAAAAATGACACAACATAAAAGGGGAAAAAAATCCCTAAAAGAAGTCAAGCAACACTTTCGAAGAGAAGTTGATGAATGAGAAATAAGTGGAGTTTTATCAGTTTGAATTTTATGCTGTTGGAACTGCAGCCTCTTAAGGACTCATTCTCATGAAGTTTTCTTAATAATTTCTGAAATGTGGAATGTGTCATTGGGCTGAACTCCTAGAAATGGTTATGGTTACTTGAAAAGGTGCTAAAGAGAGGTGCATGAGATCTGAAAGGGCTTCTAAAGTGCTCTTCAGAGCAAAAGAATGGTAAAATTTGGATAATGAAGAAGGACTTGAGGTTATTTTGAAAATAAAAACGGAGGAAATACCTGACAGCTGGGAGTCATTGAAAAATCCAAATCCCGTGCAACAGGGGTCAGCATCACACCAACGCTCACACTCAAAAAACCTGGGAGAGGAAAAGCATCACCCTTAGTGCCCTCAGACATATGAGACACTGAGAACCTGTAGAGATGCCTTTCACAATTGGCTGAAGAACCAGTGTGGTACTTCATACACAGTCCCGTACATTTTCCATATGTAGATGAAATTATGCTTGATCAGAGTACATCTACCAGAATACATCCAATAATTTGGATGATTATTTTGATATCTGCCCTAAAAATATCAGCCTAAATTGATTTGGTGTATCATTGCTAAGAGATTGAACTGGCCAGCTAGTAATTAGTAGCATTATAAGTAACAATTTTCACGTTTATAATTAATAATTATGTAGTAACTCAATTATAAATCTCCTTTAAACCATATGCTTTTTTCTCTTTATTAAACTCCCAAATAATGCAATTCTTGCATCAATACTTCTGATCACCTCTATCTGCATAACAAGGCCTTGGAATTCCAGATATGGTTAAAATCCCAGGGAAAACAAATGAACAGTCATGTCCTACCCATCTGAAACAGCTTTTCTGCTCATGTCAGTCTTATTCCTCACTGAGATATCAGTTACTTTCTGGAATGGTACACGTGTGTAGAAGCTCTTCACGGAACTTTTAAGGGTGACTGGAAGGAAAAACAAAATTGGAGAAATCAGTTTAACTTTGTTGTATACAAATACTGGTCAAGTAATCAAACAGTAGGGGTCCAGTCTATATTTCTATGCTGGGCTCTGGTCGATGAAGTGAGTTTTATGTTATCATAGCAAAATTTGGATTGTTAAGCCAGAAGATGCATAAAAATTCACCACGTGAAGGCTCTGAAAGCTGAGCAAAGTACATTGTCAAGGCAAGGCTTCCAGCCAGGCCTTTTGTTTGTGAGATCTCTATCAATGCTACTTCTTCCACAAGGCCTCAAACTGGGGTACAGCTCCAGATTGGAAGACTCCAGTGTGCTCATGCATTATTCAACCCATGCTGCCCTTTGGGTTCCCCAAAATGACATGATTGAATAGTGCAGCTCAGTGGACCTTTACATTTGTCACAGCAAAATTACATGTTCCTGCACAGCGATAACAGGCTTGTTTGTCCAGCTTCCTCACATGCCCTATGAGAAAAACACTGGACTTCCCAAGTATTCAAAGAGCAAAGGTTAAAATCCACATGCCTATAGCTCTGCATTTGCTAAAAAATAATATAAAAAAATTAAAAATTACACTTAGTGCTTTCAAATTTCTGCATTATTTAGCTACCATAGAAATTTTAATAGTAGATTATGACATTCCAATGACATTTCTATTTCACCCATAGTATAAAAAGGGATAAAAACTGGTATAGAAATCTGAAATCCACTTGGACTGTCTAATTTGGGAATAGCTGAGTTGGAGAGAGTGAAATTCATGGTTAGCATCTTTCCATTCTGAACTGAAAATGGAAAACCATACCCCAGACAGCCTGACCTGCCCTTGCACCATCCCATCCCAGGACTCATTCATTCATGTAGACTTTTTATCTCAGAATCAAGAGCCAAAACACTGACTTGCATTATGAGGCTTAGAGCAGACATTATACACACAGATATCAAAACTTGCCTATTTTATGGTACAGTGTCTGTGGTTGCCAGGGTAGCACAGTTTCACAGTTTCCTGGTATTTGGTCGATGCTGCTGTCACAAATCTGTGCCTCTGGATAGAGGGTGCACACAAAGTATTTGTCTGTGGCATTTTGCAGATCTGCCATTCGACAAAACTCTTCCTCTTGGTCACAGCCTAGGAAGCAAAGTCATGAAAAGTTACACACACAAGGGCTCCTTTCCCTCTCTGCTCCTCTTCATGTTCTCAGAGCACTTAAAGCTATCCATCAGCAGACAGCTAAAAGTGAGAATTTCAATATTATCCCACTAATTGTGCAAATTAATTGATTTAATTAATTAAAAGTGCAAGAGAAAGAGGGACACATTCTGGCTTTATTGGCACTGAAGAACAGGTTTACCTGGAGAGAACAGTGAAGGAGTTACAGCACATCCAAATGGGAGGATAAATTCCTCAGCTGTGACAAGCATTACTCCAGTGTGTTGGTCTCTCTTTAATATTTTAATGCATAAAGATCTCTTTCTTTTCTAGTAAATCTGACATACAAATTGTATAATCATAAAAGAACTCTGCATCAATCATGGTCTCCAGCAAATAAGAACAACGATGTCTACAATTTCTTAGGAAGGTTTTACAAAATATATTTTTGAAGCATTCAAGATCATACAAAATTAAATGTAACTTTCCAAGAATCAACTGTTCAAGACATTTGCTTGGAGCAATTTGTTCTGAAGTTTGCCCCAGGGTAATAGAGCACCTTCAGAAAAGAACCCAAGCTGTCAAACCCATTTCTCAATTACCATGGCAATGGCTTCTGTAAACATGTATGTCAATGCTTAATTTTAAACAGAAATAGCTCTACTGATCTCTTACAGTGATGTTTGTGCACTGTTTAGTACTCTTAGTTCTGACTTCCTGGTAGAGCTAGAAAACCTCCATTTACTGCATTAAAATATACTTTATCATTAACCCCAAATACCTGCATTTTCCCTTCTTTTACCACTATGCCATGTCCCTATTTGGAGGGTTATATCTCAATAACAGCAGAGCATTGCCCAAGCTGTACCTTTGACTTCTCTTGCCCATGACAGGGGGACCCTGATGGTGAATTATGGGCACCTTTTCTGCCATGGCAGGCAAAGACTGTAAGGAAGAAGCAGGTGACTCCATTGGTAATTTTCATGGACACTTTAGCTGTTTTCTACGTAAAATCTCAAAGTCCAAAGTTTCTAAGCATGATTATTTTAACACCTAATAAAAGATTTTAGTTAATTATTATTCCTTACATATAATAGTATAACATATATATATTAGAGATAATATAATATATATAATAGAATAACAGTCTCTAAGATGTCTTACGTGTCAGACACCAAAGCAGAGCTTCCTCAGCTGAGTACTTCTGCCTGAAGACCCAATACTGCTGGTAAGGGAGAGAATTGTTCTGGTCACTTCTTATCTGGCTGTTGTCCATTAGGTAGAAAAGATCCTTTGTGGAATCTGAGATACAAACAAACAAACAATCTCACAAAAAAATTAACTATGGTCTGGAATTGATTACATTTATTTATACATAAAATTCCACCTTTCACAGTAAAACAGCTGCAATCATTTTGTAGGGCTAGAATACACCAAAGGCTGCTTTTAATAATGGAATTGTCCACCCACAGTGACTCTCCTGTAGGCAATGCCTCCTTGCCAAGCTGCACTGCACAAAATAGCACTGCCAGACTACTTCCAACATCCAAAAACTAGATGAAAATCCCAGCTCCTAGAAATTAGAGGGTTCTCTCTACTCTGTCATGCAACACAACATCCCAACAGTGAAGCATGATGATTCAGAGGATGTTTGCAATTCCTTAATCAATCTAGTTTTGTTAATCCAAAATGCAGCAGTTTCCTTACGTTCCCTTGAGGAGCTCTTACACCTCTCAGTGTTAAAAGTTCTCTTGACAAGCTTAATACCTATTTCAGTCATTTAACCTCATTTCCCCTAATTTATGCTCCCACAGATCACATTAAATAACTCCTTTCTGTCACCTGCCTGTGACCTTTAGACATGTATGAAATTATTTATATCTCCTGAGCTCCCTCTGAAACAATCAATCACAGCTATTTTGTTCAGTTTCCAAATTTACCCTTTCTATAAGGGTCCACGGTTTTGACTCATGGGCACTCTTCACTGATGTCTAAAAAATTTCTTCATAAACACTTTCCTATTTATCAAATGCCATCAGCAGGTCTCATCCCCAGTTCCAACATTGTGAGACATTGTGTTACTTAATCCTACATGCAGTGAAACAATCAGACAATAATGAAAACAAGGGCAAGAAAAAGCATGCTGATGATTGCTGTTGAAGTGCTGAAGCACCTACTGACAAGCTGGAAATGCACTGTAGCTTTGAATTTTCTATCAGAAGCTAGAAAAGATATGTTACCCTGTGTTTTATAAAGGATTATCAAGCCATAATAGCTCTGCAGACATTTTCCCAGATGTATTCATGACTTCCTAAAAAAGTTAACCTCTAATTGCTGTTAGCTCTCAAGTCATAACTTCAACCTTCAGTTTCTCTTAAACAGCTGGTGTCAAGACTAAGACTTAGGGATGGGGCTAAAAACTGCATTCCTTGCATAACTGCAGGTTTTAATGGTATCATCAGCCCCAGCAAGGTAAATGAAGAACCCTGAGGGCTGCACTCATGCCTTAGCAGGTAAATGCAAGAGAATTTCATCCACTGTATGAAGTGCATTTTTTTTCTCTCTTTTTTAAGTCTAGACTTTAAAATACCCCTCGTTTTATAAGAGCTCTGCTAGGTAAATTGGCATTTTTAGGTTTTTTAAATAGTTTAGTTTACCTTTCTTTCAAATTCTATAACCAAAATCAGCAATTCACTTCCTTTTAGGATTTTGCACATATTAAATCATGTCCTCAGACATTCATCAAGACCCCTCAGCAAAGATTTCATTAAATATGAACCAAGGTGCTCTTAGCAAACTCCACTTCTGACTTTCTCTTGGGATTATGGTGCTGAAGGCCCAAATGAACTCCAGGAACTTCCTACAAATGATTTTGGACCTATACATGACTGACTATAACCAAGAGCAAACCCTGGAATAATAAAGGAGCTAAGAGAAGTTCACAGGTCCCTCACTGTCATCATGCATGGAAGAAACTCTTGTGGTTGCAGTTTCATCCTGGGTTTCTCTAAGTGTCATATTTACAGCCATACTGTCAGTAGCAGTAAAGATGCCCAGGTACCCAGGCCAAGGATTTCATCCCTGGGTTTATGTAAAATTTTTTCCCAGCCAAATAATATTTCCTGTGTCTCTTCACTTCAGTAAGTCTGAAAGAACAAGTTTCATCGAACATTTAACACTTTCATTTCCAACCTCACCTGGGAAGGTAAAAACCATAAAGCCAGACCTACATTTTGAATACCTTTCTCAAAATCCATATCAGGCTTCCTATTTAAAATAAATCCTCTGGCCTTTACAATACCTATACAATAATGAACATATATATAGCAATATATGATATTTTCTGGTTAAATTCTGCACCCCCTCTCTGCTCTCTTCTGCTGCCTTCTCTGTCTGCTCTTGCTGTAATACCTGATAACACAAGATCATTTTCTGTCTTCAAAGCAGCAGCCTCACACTCAGGGGTTTTAGTCCGGGTGACCATATTGGAGTCTGAAATGAAACAGGATCAAAGAGCAGAGTAATTCCCTTTATCTTTCTTTCACAAGACAAGATAATCCTTAGTTCCCAAAATTTAACAAATATATAAAGTGCACCACTTAGGAAAAGTCCTTTGGTAATTCCACCAAATGTTGAATCAAGAATGAGTAAAACCATCTCTGTATAGCTCTGGGGAAAAACTGGGGATAAACCAAAATGCATTGTTTGGATGACAAAAGTAAATGCCAGATCCACAATCACTCTGCATTCAGCATCAGCACTGTGGAGGCTGTGTGCACTTATAAAGCAGTATCACAAATCATTAAATCATTTGTGCAGGTCCTGCCATGTCCACAGTGATGTTCAGAAAGAAAAAGTAACGGGGTTATCCTGCTAATAAACATGACCCCTGTAATTATGCATGAAGTGCCAAATTATTATGGTACTTGGACACTGATGGGGCAAAGGCAGGTGTCTTCATGATATCAAGGGTATTAAAAGTTATAAATTATGTTCTCAGACACAAGAATTTACCCAAATTTAATGAAACTGACAGTAGAAGAATTACTCCAGATTATACATCCCTGCCAGACTAGACTTCTGAGTTGTGTCTGAATTTGGACAGCATAAAATGAAGTGACAATGACACTTCCATTATAGAATAGACAGCTGCCACTGCCTACAGTTCATCATAAGTTTTTGTAAGAAGTTTTGTCAGATAACTCACCTCTCCACAGGTAAACTTCCTGAAAGGTAGTGAAATTTCTTTCTGCCTCTTCCACCCACTGAGAAGCTAATTAAAAAAGAAAATTATTAAAATAGCTCTTTCAATTAAACAGATATTTTTTAAAGGCTCAGAAATTGAATGGAAAACACATCACTAGACTACGCATCACCTTCATTACAATATAAAAGTTTGAGGAAGAAGGTCCTGGGTGTCATGGGGCTAGTCTGGGTCCAGGGTGCCAAACTTCACTCAATTTCCCATCATCACTTTTACTGTACAGCTCTGGGCATCTCCCTTCTTATCTTAGCTCCAGACTTTACCTTTCTTTCAGATTATTGCCTTGGATCTGCCTGAATTAAATGCTGGAAATATTACAGAGTGACATACTGAACACAGTCTCAACTTTCATTAATGTTCACGTGGCAAAATATGAGAGGTCCATCTATCTAACAGGGCATCCAGTCAGAGAATTCTGATTCTCTTGTGACATGGATTATCTTGATAAAAGCACTGGAGTACAAGAGCAGGCTAGCAAATAAGGTACAGTCTAAACAACAATGAAAGAGATTTAATGTAAATTGAGGTAATTCATTGACGTACTTCCACTGAACACTTGTCCTCCCAGGCTGAAGGAAAACCTCTTCTCCTTCTCGTCATAGCTCACACCGTTACACATCCCACCCATGGCTGAGGTTGGTGTAGGGTTCCAGCCTCTGGCATTGCAGAGCAGCACGTCTGGGGAGCTCAGCAAACTGCACAGAATGGTACCTAGGGGCAGGCAAAGACACAGCTGATGATGCCTTCGGTTTTGACTCTTACGTTTTTCTAGTTCTGTATTGCCTCGTGTGTAACTCTGAGATGCTCTGTGGCCTGTGGGCTGCTGTTCTCTCATGCCAACACAGACATAACAAACCTCTCTGGGCCTGCTCTTCGAGGACACCCAGACTGTACAGGCCCAGAGCCTCTAAAAGGGGGCAGGGCAAGCTGGGGGAAATTGCAAAGTTTTAATTGGCAAATTTATGCTGATATGCAAATGGACCAAACCTATAAAGGTGTGGGGAACTTGTGACTCGTTGCCCATCTTGGGGTCCAGCTTTGGGTCCAGCCTGGAGCCCTTTACTCCCCAGGGTGCACCTTTGAAGGCCTTTCGAATAAATACCCACCTTTATTCCCTTACTCCTGTCTAGTCTCTGTTTCTAGGTGGCCTCTCAAAGCATCAGCATCACTGCACTAATACCTGGCACCTACACAGAGCATTTCACCCAAGACCCCCAATATATTCTCTAAGTGCCCACTGAACCTGTGTCACTGAGAGAGATATCCCTCTGTACCAAAAATAACCCAAATAAGCAAATCTGAGCCATATGTTCAAACGGGAGTGCTAAGGTTAGCTACTCATACCCAAACTAAACATTTGTAGCCCGTTTTTCAGAGATTTCAAGCACATACTATTATCACCTAATAAAATATTAGTATTATCTGATGATACCCAACAACGTTCTCAGCACTTTATAGCACCACAGGGACACATCCAATCCTGTGATGGTCTTACAATCTCAGGTTCTGAACCAAAAAATGCACTTATATATTTTTACTGCAATGGTTTCCTGAACTGGTGCCTGATTTCAGTCGTCCCAGACCTGAGTCTCCCCCAGCACTGTGATGTGAGCTGAGTTGGGGGACCAGCATGCTAAAGGCCACATGTTCTGGTATCTGTTCCTATAACTTCTAGACAATACTCAGCTCTTGCTTTGCACTTGCTGTCACAGCTCAGGCATTTCTAAGGTTTTACAATGCCCTCTCTAGTTTGTTTTTATGGACTGGGTACATGAGAAAATGAATATGCTACCTTTTCCTTCTTTTTTCTCTTTTTTTAATGCTTAAGTTCAAGTAATGCATTTAGTGCTGATCTGTAGCACTGAACTGTGGTACTGATCCAAATAGGTCACACCAACCAAACAGAGAATCTACAACATTCACCTTCTACACTCACCAGTAGAGAGAATCCAAAATCTGATGGTAAATATATTGAGAAATAGACTTTACAAGATCATCTAGAATATTTTGATGCAAAAAAATATGAGATGCCAAAACAAAAAATTTTTCTAGAAATATTTTCTTGACAATTTTCACAGATAATTTGTAACAGATTTCCATAAATCTAGGATCATTTTCCACTCCAAACTGGAGAAGTGCTTGTCACATAGCAGCCACTAGCACATGCCTGGATTTCACAGAATCATAGAATATCCTGAATTGGAAGGGATCCACAAAAATCACTAAGTTCAACTCCTGCCTGTTGATAGAGCTCATCTTAAATACTTGAGGCATGTCATTTATAACTTCACATTTCCTACAGGAAATGCATCTCCAAGGGGAAAGTCAATACCATCTCCTTAAACTACAAAAAGTGAGGACAGACATAAAGTGCTTAAACTTGCTGGCAAAAATCTGGTTCTGCCAAAATCCCACCTCTTCCAGGCTCTATCCATCCCACCCCCACTTGGTCTCCTAGCTAGACACCCAAAGCTGTAAGATTTTAGCATTCCTGCATGCACTAATATAAACATAATTCTGTCTAGCATCCTTTTCTCCTGCTCTTAAAAGGGAGCTGATTTTCATTTGAACTACAAGAATTCTGTCTGGAGGCACCTTCTTAGTTCCTGCATCAGCTGAAAGGTACCAACTTCTGGCCACCAAGCTTTGCTGAGTACAGAGAGAGGTGTTTTCAGAATGATTTCTCTCACCAGGATGAGATGTCACACACACACAGAGAACAGGCTGAGTTGGAAGGATCCCACAGGGATCACTGAGTCCAGTTCCTGGCCCTGCACAGGACAGCCCCAAGAGTCACACCAGGTTCCAAAGAGCGTTGCCAAACACTGCTGGAACTCTGTCAGGTTTATCCCTTCAAAACGCCCATTTTGTTCCAAGAGCAGGTTTCTACCTCAGGTCTTTATCTCTACTGCTACAGTAGAGATAAAGAGCTGGGACTACTCAAACCTTGACAACACCAAAAGAATGTCAGTGATGTAGAGACAGGCTGCTGACACTGGTGTGATGCAAAGGTGGGTGTACCATGTCCAACAATGGCTTCTACTCATTTAGCATTGGTTTTCTAGAGCAGAACTCTCTCCTGAGCAGTCAGGCAGTACCTCCATCCAGCGGGAGCTGGCTCAGGATGAATCCATCACAGCAGGAGTCCTGGCTGCACTCCTGTCTGCAGAGCAGCTGAGCCTCAGTCTGGGATGTGCCGGCGGCCGGGAGCACCAGGGAGCGGAACACGCCCGACAGCGCGTTCTGGAAAACAGTCCTCTCAAAGGCCTTCAGCCCAGAGGAGCTGAATTCCTGCCCTGGGGAGAGAGGATGGCAAAGAAGCTCAAGAGGAGCTCAAGGGATGCTTGTGAATTTCCTGCAGACTGGAGCTGGTTGAGAGTTCTATAATCAAAACTCAATTTTAAAAGGCCTTTTCTAGACTTTGAGTTTCAGAAGCAAGATAAGACCATCAAATGGTTTGGTGGCATTATTCTTGAGTAGCTGGTCATAATGTATGGCCAGCTCCTAAAGAGCTCCTAAATTGATGCATGCAGTAAGGTTGGCAATATTCCACCTTCAAGCGCTGTTAGGAACTCCCAGATAAAAATGAAACAAATTTATCTCATTTGAAAAGTAAAATGTGTAATGTGGCCAGCATAACTGCATCTACAATCAAGGCTTCTGCTGACTAGGAGGGCATGAGTCACAGAATTTTGGATGTAGAAAACTAGAGCAGATCTGGTATCAACATGATTACACTGACTACAACAAGCTTTGGGGATTTGTCTTCTTTTCAGGTGAGATTTAGATCCTTATTTTTATTAATATTAATAAATAGTGACTCAGAGGTTTGGATAGAAGTACAAAGAACACAGTGAGAGCAGAGAGTTTTGACTCAAACCCTGCAGCATTCTGCATTTGGTTATCTTGCTTCCAGTTTGGCATGAGGCTTAAAGCTGGACACACAATGGATGTGGTGCTATCAGCCACACTCAGGCCATAAATAAATAAATAAATAAACAAATAAATGAAATTTGTCTCATGCATTCATTAGCTCAGCTGAAATGTTTTGGGATTCATGGAGAGCAGTTTACTTCTTGGCTGGTATATTACTAGAACAATTCACAATCAAAATTAATGTGAACTGTTAAATAATGTACAAGCTGGTCATTAATAATGCTTTCTATATTCAAATAAGCTGCTAAATAAAGAGAAATCATAACACAACAGAACAGAATAGGAGAATATATTGGATAGAATTTGAGGTTTTATGGTACTAGTTGCTGGCAAAAGCCATCAAAATGGCTTACAAAAGCTGTATTCCTAATTTCTAGGGAACAAAATATGAAGGGAAGACTTGCTGAAGTTTCTGGACTGTCACTAAATGTTGAGCTTTAAAAAGTGTTGTGTCTTCTTAAACAAAGATGCTCCCCACATTTAGTCATGATCCCCTAACAAAGTAGCTGCCAGCTTGGGCATGGAGTCAGATTTAGGTGAGTGGTTCACATCTGGTACCTCTCTTCAAATAGACCATCAGTGCATCTCCCTCTGGGTTCCTGACATGGAGCAGGCAGCTGAGGCCACCAATGCTGGTGGCACCAGGGTTCCCCAAGACACCTTGCACCTGAGAGAGAAAACAGGCAAGCAAAATAAATACAACCTAATTGAGTTCCTCTCCTTGAAGGAATTTTCTTTATTAAGAAACTCGTGGGAAGGAATGAGCACACACAAAGGTTATCACAGCACCACTCCATGTGGACATTTTTTATTCTAGATCATATAGACATTTTTTACTCCAACAAACTGAGATCTCATCTCCTCAATGCCACATTGCTCCTTAAAAGTAGTCAATAGGAAAATAGTAGAGCGATAAAGAGCACACAGTTCAAACCCTGGGCTAGAGTAAGGCACTCAAAATGTAGGATTGTTTCAGGTGACCTGATTACCAACCTGACTACTTCTAGTTTGGACTATCCAAATTAACCCTCTTTTTAAATCAACCTGATACCCTACCTGCAGGATCTCAGCATGTTTTAGGAATAACAGTGCTGTGTGATGTTTCAACCAAACACTGAGGTGTTCAGATGTCATTTTTGGAAACATCTGGGTGTAATTTCTTTACCAACTTGCAGGGATTTATTACTGCCATAGGGAAGAGCACTGTCCAAGGGGTCAGGTAACAGCCTGTCTTTGTTCCATGGTATTGTCTACTTACATTGAACACACTGCACTATGATAAACATATATTTTTAAATATGAGAAATATATATGTAAAATATATTTTTAAATAGGATCACTGTTACCAATCCAGAGGTGGTGCAGTTGAAGTTGACTTCAGCAGCACTGTATAATTCACAGAGCACTTCAGTACCAGCAGGAGCTACAGTCACAAAGCCACAGGCATCTTCTCTCTCACAGCCTGAAAAACAGGAAAGAAATTTTAGGCTTCCTAACACTTCACATGCGAAATGTTTGCTACAAATTCCACTGCTTACTGCCATTTACCTAGATTTCCATATGTCTATCAGGCTGCAAGCACATGAATTTAATTAGCCAAATGAACTTTAGTACTCCACTATTTTAGTAGAGAGTTAAGGATTTTTAATTGAATTAAATTCATGCAAAAAGTTGCTCATCACCTGATGATATAAACAGCTGAGACAGGTCTAAACACCCACCTAAATATTTAAAGTCTGCTGGACAATTTTGCCAGAGACAGGACTCTCATGAGCCACTTTGCCAGCACATCAATCTGCCTGATACAGTAACCCCACAGCAAAGAGGAAGGAGGGAAGCATCAAATTCTTCAACCGTGCTGGCTGGCCCCACAGCAATACCCTGGCCATTGCAAGGGAGAAACAGCCATCCCCTCCAGATTTAGGAGTGGCTAAAGATCCTTCTGCCCTGACACATTCACCATTAACTTGCTCCAGAGCTCTGCTCCTAGCTCAGGTGAAACACTTCCCAAATGTCTTTAGTATAAAATCAACCAACTCAGATCAAAACATCAGCAGAAATGCAAGCTGAGCTATTTGACCTCACAGGGACTAAGAGAGGGAAAGATTAACCCTTACCCCCCAATGAGCACTCCAGCAGGAATATTTTGTAGTCGTGCTGCCATTTACATAACTTATAAAGGAAATACAGCTATGAGCACAGACTCAGACTGGTTGGCAAAGGGGCATGATTTTCTCCCCAGGTTCATTCTCAGGTTCTCTCAGTTCAGTGCCTTGCTTTTGAAGGTCTCCATTTGCAGGGAAAAGTGCAAGAAATCTTACAGTATACAACCAGGATAAGCTGGTGCAGGAAGACCATTCTAGTAACACGTGAAAGGCTTCATATATTCAATTCTTAGCAGGAGAGGTGATTGCTCCAGCTAGACCGTGGCATGTGACACAAAGCCACTGATTTGTCAGAATTTTGATAGTGCCTTACAAACAGGACATCTGTGTTATTATTGCCAGGGTGTTTTTACTTTGAACATATCCCCTCTGCCTCCCTTCTGAGCCTTAGGAGACACATGGTGAGACTGACCCAAAGCACCCTAAAAGCAGTGTGGTGATTCCTCTTGGTCTGAGATGATTCTGAACCAGCTTAAACCAGAGGCAACATATTATATAGACTGTAAGACTTGGCAGAAGAATATCCCTGCACTCCTTATAATACCCTTCTGACGTAAGCAAGGATGATTATTCCTATTTTATGTGCCAATCAGGTAATTTGTGAAGAAGTAAAAGCTTGGTTTTCATGTGTCCTGAACACCGAATCCTTCTTTTGTCTGCACATCTGCACAGTCTGATGAATGTTTCCTGGTTTAAATCTCAGTTTTCATGAGTATTGCAAACTACACCAACTGGCTTTAAAGTCAGATTACTTGTCTGAAAGGGTACGTAAAGTCAGGAGACTTCTTTCTGAAAGAAACATCGATCTCCTCCCTGAACCTGTTACAATTTACACCAAAAGTTGTAAATATCTTGCAGTGAATTGGTGCTGAACTGTAGAACATATAG
The DNA here is from genome assembly GCA_013397915.1 of Daphoenositta chrysoptera. Taxonomy (NCBI): domain Eukaryota; kingdom Metazoa; phylum Chordata; class Aves; order Passeriformes; genus Daphoenositta; species Daphoenositta chrysoptera. Next base: position 535,319 of record VZRO01006125.1, read on the forward strand.
TTCATCTATGAACTTAACTATAAACTCATCATATAAAAAGATTATTATTTTCCATGATGGTCAGTGTTGTCTTTGCAGCTTTTCTCAGTTTTCTCACCTGAAATGCACTGAAAATATGTACTTTGCAGGTCTCCCCCAAATGACTGAGACTGAAGAATTTGAGCTTCTTCTGATCCATAAATCAGGCTGGAGGCAGGAACTCTTTCAAACTTTCTGAGCACTAAAAAAAGACAAAAAAGACCCAATCAGGTAATAATATCATTTCCCATGCTGCAAACAGACAAAGAGAAATAGAAGAATTGGTAGGAATTGGTAGAAGAATAGGTAGAAATTGAAGAATTCAGTGGGGAGAGAGGTCTGCTCATTAAATGATGTACCATAACCTCACAGATAAAGCAGGAGACAGCTGGCGTGAGGGTAGAATTTCTGCTTTGAAAAAAAAAAGTGTCACAGATGTTTTAAAAACCAGTTAGCCAGGAGTGGGCAGGGATTTTACTTTCCAGTGAGGCTTCTCTTCCAGCAGCAGACCCACCATCTCTCATTACTTGTTCATGGCATTGAACCAACTATTGAGTCAAAGGGAGAACCAATGTCTACAAAACAGTCACAGAAACAAGAGCCAGCTCCAAGAGCACTTGGTTAGACACGAAATCCAGGAGCCTCACCACTTGTTTCCAGAAACACAACAGCCTGATCTCCACTGACTTCAGGCCCAGGGCTATACCCAAGGTAGAATGTCCTACGTGCTGCTTTTTCACTCCTGCATTCCACTTTTAACACCTGGCTGTCACTTTACTGACCAAACCCTTTTATCTGCTGCTTTGCACTTGACCCCTGCATCTGCGTGAGGAGTCTGACAAGCAGCACTGTTCACACTCTGGGAAAAGCTCACGGGGTCTAGAGATGCAAACCCCAAAGGTCCCTACGTGGGGTGGGGAATCTAACCCAGGCTCCAGAGGGTTTGGCCCTGGCTGTGCCCCCAAGAGGATTTTACAGACTGGTGAGGGGACACACAGTGCCACCACCACCCTGCTGAGGTTGTTACCACCTCTATTACCAAGGGGTTGGGCACGGTGTGCCCACAGGTTGATGCACCAGTATATTTGAGTGAGCACAGGACAGCATCCCTGCCTGTGGCAGGGGAGTTGGAAGCAGAGGATCTTCAAGATCCCTTCCAACCCAAGCCATTCTGTGATTAAGAGAAGAACGTGGTGACTTTGCACCATCCCTTGGTGACCAAACTTCTCCACAGGCCCCAAGTGAAGGCAAACCTCAGGCTCCTTGCAGCCAACACCTGGCCTGGACCTAACAGAGGTAAAAGCAGGAGCCCTGGTGTGATCCCAGCTGTGGGAGACATCTGCACATGGAAGAGCTGGAAGCTCAGCCCCTTTTTCCCCTGGGCTCAGAGGTCCAGCCGGAGGATCACAGCCCTCTCTCCCTGAAAGGTCTGGATAAACCACAAAATAAAAGTCAGGGATAAGTTCTTAAAATAATCATTTATACTCTTACAGCAAAACAGTCAGGGCTAAATCAGAAGCAAATGTCCACTGCTGTCAGGGCTGAGTCACCAGGTGCTTTTGATAAAACCATCATTTCTGCTCAGAAAAAAACCCACATGGGTTTGTCAAATGCTTAGCACAAGAAAACCCTTGCACTCCAGCTTGGATGGGGACAGGGAAGAAATATGGTACAAGCAGAAGTGGAAGTTTTTTCCCTCCCAGAAGTACAGGGCACCAATATACAATCATTAGATAACTTCTGCATGAAACTGAATCCCTTCTGCACCTGCAACTTGCAGTGATGACTCGTTAAAAACTGCCCTCTTTCTATTCCAATATTCAAATTTTAAAAATTAAACTCTAAATTTTTTTTATTTTCTTCTGATTTCCCCCCCAATTCTTTTTTCATCCCACCTCTCCATTTTCAAAAGAAAATATTTTTTCTCTATTTTTCTCCCATATTATTGAGAACAATATTACTGAATACAATATGTATTGAATACAATAACATGAGAGAAAAGCAGAGAGAAGATAGAAAGTATTATGAAACAGTAAACTGAAAACATTGAAAAAATAATAGAAAAGCTGCCTTTTTTTTAATTCTTGAATTGTGGTTTTTTTATTACGAGGAAAGGCTAAAAAATTGCAGTCATAAAATCATTTCACAGGCTTAGTGCAGAGCAGAAATTCTCTATCTCACTTATTACTGGAGTAAAGCTCTAGGTCCTTCTGTTGCTGTAATCACAGGATCACAGAACGGTTTAAGTTGGAAAGGATCTTAAAGATCTCCTAGTCCCAGCCCTCATATAATAAATATTAAGTAATAAATGTTAAGTGTAAACATTAAATGGCCTAAAATATAACAAGAGGGAGAATGATAATAATGAACAGTGGTTGTTACAGCTTATTCCTGTGTATTCATACAAAGCAATTCTTCTGTCAGAAGACTCAAAAACCAAAGACCAGCTGGGTTTTGGTGACCCTTCCCAAGTGCCTGCCTCTTGTCAAAGCAAGATCAGCCTTCAGCCCCTGCTGTCTTGCTGTGTGCTGAATTCAGTTAAGGGGGGGAATGTAAAAATAGAGATAAACAGTTTCATTTCACATTATGATTTCTGGAAATGCATCATGATGTTTAAAAGAAAAAAAAAATTAAATTAGTCAGCAAATTATTATTAAAAACCCCAAGCAAGTAAACAGATTTTTTAGGTGTTCATGGGGCCCTGAGCTACCTGATTTTTAGGTGGCATCCCTGTCCATGGCAAGGATGCTGGAATGAGATGGTCTTTAAGATCCCTTCCTACGCAAACCATTCTATGGTTCTATGACACATTGTTGCTGGTTTTATAAACCTTGAATTTTCAACAGTCATAAATATTTGTAGTGATATCGCTAGCATGAGCCACAAAAACAAGTACAGATATCTACAACTGCTCCTCCCTGGACAGAGGCAGAAATGCCCAAGCAGAAAGATTCATAGTAACAGAATTGAGTTCCAGAGTTCTCTTCCCTGAGAAACACCTCAGCCATCCTGTGATTGAGAGCAACAGAGGCTTCACCTGAGGTTCATAGCTATGATTAGTCCATGAGTTTGCTCAGTGGGAAAAAAAAAGCTATTTTAAGAAAAGATAGTTTTGCAACCTCTTCACAACTGAGGACTTTCATTTCACACTCCTTCCACTCATCACACTTGTCAGCAGACATTGTCTAATCCAAAGCACACCATGACATCAGTTTCTAAACAGAATATTCCATTAAATTCAGTACCAATCATATGATGAGCATACAAAGACTTGTGGGAAAAAACAAAAGCTCTGAGGTTGAGAGGAGTAATTAGACCTTACTGCAGGCGGTCTGGGGACTGTTTGATAGATGACTTTCTTTGTTTTTCCAAGTTTTTCATCCTTGAGAACCAGCATTTCACAGCTGTGTTCAAGCAGAAATAACCTCCCCCAGCCTGCAAGGATGTGTTCCCCAAGTCAGGTACCTTACAGCAGGGGCCCGGAGGCTGATGTTATGCTGTGGCTGGGAATAGTCTATGCTGAAAATAGTCTATTTCCCATCAATATCATCCCATGATGAGGGATAATTTTACAAATAAATTAATAATTCTGCTTTTTTCTCATCAGCCCTCTCATTATTCTTTTGGGTTTCCAAGCAGAGAGCTCAAGGTCAGCACACATCAAAAGATGGCAGCCATCTGAGAGTGCAGGAAACCTGCTTCTCTCTCTTCCCTTACCAGAAATAACTTCCCCAGTGTAGTCAAGAAATGCAGAACTAAGGAAGAATGTGGCTTAAGGCAGAGGCCACAAGTATGGGTGTCGCTCTAGGACATGAAAAGAAGCACTCCAGACTTGAATTTCTGACAGGTCCGAACCGAAGCCAGGAAAAGAGGCCCGGCCGTTTATTTCTCTCATATATATATGTTTCTAGGAATGACCATGGATTGGAGGATGAGGTTACCACCTCTTCCATCCACATTGGTTAATTGAACAGTGCATCAAACTCTCTCCACCTCAGGAGAAAGAATGAAAACAATAAGGAACAGTTAACAAAACATGACTGTGTTTACAGAAAGTGTGTGAGAAACTCTATCACAAAGTGAAAACATCGAAAGACTGCAAACGTCAGGGCAACATATGGGAAAGTGAATAACTATGGGACAGTAACCCCATAAGCTGTGGAGTGATCAGTCTCTTCATAAGGAGGTTTCACCTATGTGAGGCCAAAACAAATCCAAAATATCCTTCTGCCACTTACCCAAGCACTGGTCATCTGTGAGGAGGTCCTCTGTGTCGGTCCAGCCCAGGGCTGCTCCAAAGCTGTTGACACAGAAGGATTTCTTGGTGTCAGGGTCTTGCTGGGAAGGTCTATACTGGCCACTTCCATCACACTGCAGGCCCTGCTCATTGCTCTGGCAGGATGTGACACCTGGTACAAAGGAGCAAGGGAAGGCAAAAAGGCACTTTGATAATGCTGCCACTGGGTTTCACAGCATGGCAGAGGCTGGACAGGACCTCTGGAGGCTGTAAGGTCACAGCCCCCTGCTCAGGCAGGGCCACCTGGGCTGCCCAGGACCAGCTTCAGACAGATTTACTCATCTCCAAGGAGTCCACAACCTCCCTGGGCAACCTGAGCCAGTGCTTGGTTGTCCTCACAGTAAAAACACTTTCTGATGTTCACAGGAAACCTCCTGTGCAGCTGCTGGTCCTGTCAATGCAGTAAGACAATGTTTCAATGCTGTAGGACAAAAGTCCCCTTAGCACAGCAGAGACTTCACTGAAAATTAAGCTATGATCTGCACCGTGTTTCATGCTCTAAAGCGTGGTAGTCTCACTGCTTTGTTGCTACTTCAGTTTGTGTTTCAAACATTTTTTGGATTCTCTGTCATGCATCGAATCTCTGTTGATGTTTTTCCAGTACTGTAAAGCAAAGTACAGAGAAGGAACTGTATTTTCATACAGTGCCTGCTGCAGTGGATCTGTGGAATGTTGTGAGCAATGAGAAGAGCTATCACACCAATTAATTCAGAAAAACTCTTCAGACTCTGCAAGGAGACAGCAGGGAATGAAAGAAAGTAGGAAGGTAATGTGTAACCTGGCCTTTTGGAGAGGGCTGGTGCCGAGGTGCAGCACAAAGGTAAACTGAAACCAGGCAGGGAGCAGGTTTAGTAAAGAAAATTGCAAGTGCAAGTTTTTATACCCTAAGGAGCAAACTTTTAAGGACACAAGTCCAATACCCAGCCAGGGAACACACATGGAAAAGAAGAATGACAACGGTAGGCAAAAGCTAATTGATGTTGGGATACATTACAATAAAAATGGGGGGTTTATCCCACCTAAGAGAACAAATAGGTTGAAAGAGAACAAAGTAGACCATATACTCAATGACACTCCCAAGAAGCCCATTCTTGGTACTTCTATTTTTATCTTATTTTTATATAAGATAATTCTGTAGACAAAACTGAATTTGGACTTAATAACTGATTTTCTGTATAGAATATCATGAAAAAACAAATCATTTAAGCTGAATTCACCAGTTTCAGTGAACATTTCAGTAACTGCTTTGTGAGAAGTGTTTGCATCTGCAGGGGAAAGAGCTGCACAAAACAAGACTATTTTAGTGTTCATGAAAGTGACAATAAATGAACTGCATAAGAAGTTTCTTACTGATACTGAACACCCAGATATCATTCCTGAGGACAATGAACATGTCTAGAGGAACCACAACGTCCTGGATGAGACTGACCACTTGTTTCTCATGCATTTTTGGTCAAAACACCAGACAGTTTGTACTTTGTAAAATGCTTTTGAATGTATGCAGAAGGGATCACATCCATCCAAAAACCCCCAGAGGGAGGATTTTTTTTTTTTTTAACTTAGAGATGAATAAAATAAAAATTATTAGTTATTTGAAGCCAGAATATAAACGATATGGAAAAAATGAGTTCAACTTACAGTGATCAGCACTGATTGCCCCATAGGAGTTGGTAGTTTTGCCCACAGGACACTTGATACAGAAGGAATGTCCTGTCTGAGGCTGATAGTAGCCAAGAGGGCAGGGAATGCATTCATCATCCTGGAAATAACTGCCCGGAGGACAAACAACTGCAAAGAGAACAAACACCTGATTACTCGTTTGGAATTCAACCAGTTCTGGCATTTGCACACACGTGTGTGTGTGTATATATATATGTGTATACATACATATATATATATATATATATATAATGTATATAATGCTGATAGATTTCCCATAGGCTTCAAGTTCTTAATATGTGTATTTCTAAGGGGCATAACAAAGTAAACACTCCTTAAGTGATCATTGAACTCATCAATGACAGGAATATAGGCTGTGATCCGTTTTCTCAGCTCACCCTAAACCTGTTCTTGAATTAGTGCACATGAAGCTCTTTGGAAAGGCCAAATCCAGGCCTGATTTCCAGCTGTCAAACCCATTTGTAATAAGATAATGCAGGTGGATAAGTTGTGAAAGAAAGCAAAGGAACACAAGCTAGAAAAAGAGTAACTTCTAACACTACAAACAGAAACGGGAAGGCTGTGAGAAGTAGAAAATCCAAAACCAGCATACAGAAATCCACCATATGGTAACACTTTCATTCAGAATTCCTGGTAAAGAAATTTTTGTTAAGCACTTCCAAACTAAACAGTAATGGCTGAATTAAAAGTCACTAGTTGTGTACATGACAACCCAAACACAAAACAAAAAGATGTTCTTAGTAATGTTCTTAGTCTGTATATATATCATTTTCAAAACAATCAGAAGCAGTATTTCCATCTGACCTGTTGCATTTTACAAAGAAAATTGTCTTCTGGGATGTCATGGAATACTTTCTTTCCCTCCAGAGCATTCAAATGAACATTAAAGCAAAGGAGTCACAGACATATTTGCAGGACAATACTTCTGCTTGTTATTTCACAGCTGCTTTCCAGATGTAGATTTCCTTCAAAACACTATCAAATGTATATTTTGGGACTTTGACAAGGTGCAAAACTTTATTTCTATTCTTGCCCTGCATCTTGACAGAAGTTTAAGCTTCCACCAGAGAGGAACAGTAATGGAATATTGGCCATTCTCACTACAACCCTTATGATCAGTTGCTGTTCTGGCCAACACACCAGAATGTAAATTAATTTAACTCATGGGAGCACCTAAATTATAATAGACTAAAAAGACAGCTAGTAGAAAAATTATCATATTTTCCTTCATCTGCTGTAAATTGTCCAGTGGGAAGGTCTGGGATAATACAACTGTGAGACTGAAATTTTCCTCCAAGTATGCATCAAGGCAATTACTCTGGGTAAAACACACATCTAGGATGTAAAAAATCCTGGATCAGTCAGAATTCGCCTTTCAAAAGCACATTATTTAATACACAAGAGTGTCTGATACATTTTAAAGACAGTTTCCAACACATGCAAAAAGCATTATACTCATTGAACAACAGCAGAAATTAAAGTGGAAGGAGCAATCCATACCTAAAGTGAAGACAAAATGCAATGAATGAGGGAAGCTAATTAGGCAATTACAACTTAAAAAGAAACAAATTAAGCTTTTCAAAGCATTCTCCTGTTTTTGTAGTTTTACTCACAATGTGAAAGAAACATTTGTGTCTCCTATCACATTTTTAGCAAGAAAAATTGCCTTTCGTTTCACATGCTGGATTGACAAAAGGGCACAAAGAACAGTGAAAAATGTTGGTGCAGAACCACGTTTTGTAGACTCTAACTCTTGGAGGGACCTATCACCTCAGCTACAGGCCACATTGACACAATCCCACAGAGGTTAAGATTGATCCTACAAGTGAGACAAACCACTATATTGTACTTCTTTCAAGCATTAACATAAGAAACTAGAGAACAGCTTTCAACCAAAATCTCAGAGCTAAGTGTTACCACCTGGACCAAACTGTGTAATCCTCAAACAGGAAAAAATAAATTAAAATACAAAATAAACAAACAAACAAAAAAACCCTCCCACACAAATTTAATCCCTTGCTCCTGCACATGAAATCTGGAACCTGCACATGAAATCTGGAACCTGCTCTCGCTTCCAACCTGACCCTGGCTTCTGTGTACCAGGGGAACAAGTTGCAGAATCCAGGGTAAGGAGCAATTCCCTGAAGTGATTCCACAGGGATATCACCCTTTGCAGCAGCCTCAGCTCTCACTACACTGAGCAAGTTCAAAAACTGTCACAACTCATCATTGCCCAACACCTGCACTGCTCCTTTTTCCCTCCAGGGGTACTGGAAAGTTTTGGAATATCAAATTCTTCATATAGATTATTAGAATGAAGTCTTGAGCTGCCAGTCAGCTATAAATCTAGCCCACCCTTTCATTTGGGTTATGTTATGTTGAAAGCAACTCTGAGAGAATTGTCAAGCATTTTAAACAATAAAAAGAACCAGCATAAAAATGTATAATAAAACAAAGCTAATTTACAAATAGGCTTCAGGTTTTTCTCCTGAAATAAATGGGGGAGAAGGGTTACGTTCCCAAAGTCCTGCTTGGCAGTTTCCAACTCTCTTCATTTTGACTCATACCTTAGCCAAAAAAGTGCCTTTTTTCCTATTAAAATTTAGATAAAATAAAACTGTTACCCCCAACTCTTAAGGAATTATATTCATGATACCTGTGACATAACATATCTCAGTGTAAGACTGAGACTAAGAAAAAAATGTCACATATGAAAAACTAACACATGATAAATGTTACCCATTTTACAGGCAGGAAAACATGAAACAAAGCTACAATAGATGCAAACCTAAATAAGCAGATAACTGTAAGGAAAGTACAAGAATTGAAGATGCATATTTGTAAGTTTCACGTTTCTAAATGAAAATATCAAGCTTATTGAGAGCACCAGAAACCTGTCACTACAGAGCTGACCATACTTCCTCAAGGAAAAGTAAATGTCATTGACAGTGAAATAAAACCAAACAAATCAAAAAGATCAGGATCTGAAAACACAATTTGCATTTAAAGTACAAGTTGTGGCCCGAAAGAGGAGAGAATAAAGAATCTCTGCCACACTCCCACAGCTTTGGTTTCTGTAGTCACAGGTGATACTTCTTACTAATAGTCCCTTTTATGAGCAGGGAAACAGACCCAGACAGAATGAATGACCAGGATATATCCATATATATATGTATATATTAGAGGAACCAGAACCTGAATCCCTAAATTCCCTGTTCAGAATAAAATATGCAGTCCTGCTACACAAACCAGTGTCCAGCAGCAGGTACACCATGGCAGCTTAGAGTATGAAATCTCTGTCAAAAGCTGGAGCAGAAACCATCTCCTTTCCACATCTCTATGATGCCTGCTTTACTGAGTGACATTTTCCACAGCTAGCTGGTTCAAATATGCATGAATTAACTCATTAATCCACTGCTTCCTAGGGGCCCTTCTGCCTGGCAGGCAGTGCTTGGCAGAAAGATCCAATTCCTTGTAAGTTCTGCTTTAAGTGATGGATTCTACTTAAAAAATAATGATACCTTTAAGCAATACAACACTACATCTTTCTAAGTAGCTGCAAGTTGTTATGGACTCTGGACTCAGGAGGAATTAATATTTTTTTCTGCATGTATTTAAATAACCCTGAGGTGTTTCAGACTGTGGAGATGAACTGAACCTGCAGTCAATTTACCCTTAAAGGTCCAGGCTGGAAACTGCAGCAGCTCAAAAGTGGTTCATCACTTGATTACCTTACCCAGGCATTATGAAACTCTGTGAACTTACAGAGAAACACCACACCAAGCAGGGAGATAAATTTTTTCCACATATTCTGGTTTGCTTCATAGCAATGAAGTGGTGAATATCTGAAAGTATCCCAAATGTTGGAAAACTTATCCAATACCCACTTCTGTTATCTTATACCTATGAGTGGTACGTCTCTCCTCTGTTCCCTAGATAAAAAAAGGCTAGATATAGTGAATACATCACAAACTGGCATAAATGAGACATGGACTCATAAAGGACAACTGGGCCAACAAGAGCAATCAGGAACTGAAGGAAGGTTGGTGTTGATAGGAACAAGAGTGGGGCTGTTAAGGCAAAGGCACTTTGGCAGCGTGACCTGGTACCAAGGACGGCTGGCACAGCCTGAGGAGCTGTGCAGAAGGCAGGGTTGGCAGCCCTCAGCAGGATGCAGGCAGAAAGGCAGCCTGTTCCAGGGAAGCAGACTAAACAGAAGGAAAGAAGAAAAGAGGGCAGAAGTGCAGTTAGGTCTGGGTGTTGGCCACCACCATAAAAGCTTCCACCTGAGCTGGCTGGACTTGGCCCAGGAATTCACAGTCTCGGGACTTTTGTCATTTCTCCGTCTAGGTTTCTATTCCAGGTAATGCATCATTATCTGCAGCTCTGGCTACATTATCTTTGTGAAATCCTCTTATTAAGGATCCTGTACATTACAGAATGCTTTCTACTGCCAGACAGATCTAAAATGATCCCCAAAAATATTCGCAAAACTTTCTTTACCATGTCAGTGCCATGATGCCTATTTCCAAATCATTAGTTCGACACAGGGAACAGTAAGCAAAGCACTAATTCCCATCTCTTTCATTCATGTTGGTGCCTCACACCTTCCAAATATGAACCTTAAACACAAGTTCACTGATGATTTTCTAATTTCAGCTTTATACTGATTCCTGACAACATCTAAGAATGGAAAGCTAAAAATGAGACATACCACATCCTTGTGAATTAGGGCCTGCTTTCCCAGGAGATGAAATTCTTCTAAATCCGCTTGTACATCCAAGCTTCACACGTGGAGACAAATCAAACTCTTCATCCCGGGGAAAATCAATGACAGGATCTGCTAGGAACTGCTTGGAATCCAAATGCAGCAGAAAACCACCATCCTTAATCTCTTTTATAAATGCTCCAATGAGATTTTCCCCAACAAATGCATTTTCTAAAGAGGGAATAAAATACAACAAAATAGCATGAAAGACATTTCCAATATGGGAATGGAACACAAACCACACAGAAACTGATGAACTTGAAGTTAAAGACAGAGGCAGATGCGGAAATACAAGCATGTTAACATACAGCAGGCCATAATGAATCTGTACAGTGTCTATCAAATTACAATCTTACTTTGCTTACTCTGTTTAAATACACCTGAGAACAGAAAGACCCGAATCTGCCTTAGAAGGTAATGGAAGTTGGAACTTAATGGGAGGTGATGGTGCCATGAGTACCCAGAGAGCAGATTCTCCTCTGTCTCTTCTGAAACCACACAACCAATCCCTTAAAAAGCTATTTTTGTACTACAGTGAATTTAGAGTGTGGAGAGGGTCAAAGAGGTAATGTCCTCAAAGAGGAACACTTTCAAAAGAAAAGTTGAATAAAAACCAAACACAATTATACTTTGATTCACTTTCTGCAAACTGCTCAAATAGTCACAAGGGCAAAAGACTATTACATAAGATATAATTCAGATTAAATATAATTTAGATTAGATATAAGGAAGAAGTTTTTTACAGTGAGGGTGGTGAAACACTTGACCAAGTTGCCCAGAGAGGCAGTAGATGCCCCACCCCTGGAAATGTTCAATGTCAAATTGGAAGGGACTCTGAAGAACCTGATTGAGTTGAAGATGTCCCTGCCCATGGCAGGGGTGTTGGATTCGATGACCTTTAAAGGTCCCTTCCAAGCCAAACCATTCTATCATTCTGTGTTTTGTGTTTCCCCCAGAATATGGAACAACTGAGTAGATGTGAACAATATGAGACTGTAGAGCCAGGCACTACAGTACCACTGCAGCTGCCATCTGTGTCCTGAAGGATTTTGAATTCAGTTCTGATCAAGCAAAAAATTGCTCTAGGACACATATCTCCAAGCTCCAAAGTAAGAAGGAAGAACATATGAAGATAGAACTATTTCTGTTTAGTTCTGGGATCACCATTCCTAAGCAGTAAAAACTGGAGAAAAGGCCACAAAGAATCACCAAGTTTGGGAGAGACCTTCAAGACAATCTAGTCCAACCACCAACCCAGCAGCACCATAATTCACCCCTAAATGATATCCTCAAGTGACACATCCAGCTGCCTCTTGAGCATTTCCAGGAACGGTGACCCCACCACCTCCCTGGCCAGCTTATTCTACCACTGACCACTCTCCCAATGAAAAAATTTCTAATTCCTAATCTGAATCTCCCCTGGAACAACTTGAGCATATTTTCTCTTGTTCTGTCACTTGAGACCTAAGAAAAGAGACTGACTTCCTTTCAGGCAGTTGTAGTCTCCCCTATTCTCCAGGCTGAACAGCCCCAGCTCCCTCAACTGCTCCTCACCAGACTTGAGCTCCAGCTCAAGTTCTCTAGCTTAAGACCCTTTCCCAGCTCTGCTGCCCTTCTCTGGACATGCTCTAGAACCTCAAAGTCCTTTTTGAAGCGAGGGGTCCAAAAATAAACACAGTATTTGAGGTTTAGCCTCACCAGTGCAGAGTACGGGGGACAATGAATGCCCTGGTCCTGCTGGCCACGTTACTCTTGATACAGGCCACAGTTCTTGATATGCCCACAGAGGGCATTTGAACTTGCGATATATTTTTAATATCTTTTATTTTGAAGGAAAACACTGACTACTTTGAAAGAAGTTCCTTACACCATCCCTAACCCTTGTGGAAACCACAGCAAAGGTCTGCCAGTCAGTGGTCTCCACATAGATGCTCTAGGACTTCAGAGGTAAGGATCCTTCTTTAGTGTCAAAGGTAATGCAACTAATAGAAAAAGAGGGAAAAGGAAAAAAAAATATGACTTGGAAGAAATTAGTTAAGTTTTTGACAATGTGTGAATTGTGTTTCTCTGAGTACAATGAATAGAAACACTTTTCCACCACCGAGGACTTGCCCAATGGAAATTAACATCTGGGACAGTTCAGCTCATGCCCGATAAAGTAATTTTCAATCCCAGTTAAGGCAGCTGGAAGAGGCAGTCCTATCTGAAAGAAACATTCAATTATATCTTCTTTCCACTGCGTGGTCACAGCCTGAAAAGGGAAATATATCAACACCAAAAGCTCACATACACCACACCAGTGTTATAAAGACAGAGAAGCAAAACATTTAAAAGCAAATTAGAAGATTAGAAGAATCAGAGGAAACAAAACTTACCAATATCATGTAAGTCAGGGAGAGTAGCTGTGGGGATGTTTTCCAGCTGAGTCCTCCACGTGATGTTCACTCCCAGGCGATCCACGCTCAGGCATTCGACATAGACAGTGGAATCATCACAGACAGAAACTGAGCCAGTTTTTCCAAATGCATTTACCTCGAATTCAGAATTAAGTGAAACCACAGTTAGTCAACCTGAGCACTTTCTGGTTCTTGCCTTGCCCTATTCATTTGCACTGTACTATGCTAAAAGTAACACTGTCAAAAGGGGCTGTAAAAACAGAAACAAGGAAATAAATTTTAGCAAGTCATATCCTCACTGTAAGAATAGTCAAAATATTATCTTCCATTGAGACAAACTTTAAATAAATATTGGGTTGGTGTGATATGATTTTTATGGCTAGAACTAAGCTGATCTGCTGATGTGGTGCAAGTGAGACTAAACCTCCTATTTTCTCACTCATCCATATGAGAGTGCAGCCAACTCTGACAGATTTCATAGCATATTCCATTCTTCCACCTCTCTCAAACAGGCAAAGGTCTATGCTGTGTTCCACTTTTTTTTTTTAATACAAAACAAAATCCATACAAAGAAAACAAAAACAAACAAAATCCACCAAAGTGGAGGATAAGGAATTTAAATTACCTGGAGGTGGCATAAACCACGAGCCTTCAACTCATCTAAAATAAATATCTGGAATGCCTGGAGTAATCCAGAGTAGTCAGAACTACATGTCTTCTCTGGAGGCAGGAGTAGCTGAAAGTGTGTTTGAGCTTGGACTGTCTGAAATAATTGGAGCTCTAAAAATGAAGTAGAAAGAGCATTCAAGTAACCTCACTAATGAGGAACCTGACTTTCAGAGTTACTTTGAGAAAAGACAACATTGATTTGAGGTTCTCATGTTGCATCAATAGCATCTCCCCACTTTTAGGGGAAAGCAGTAGAGCTGTCAGTAGTAAATAATAAGCAGCAAGACACAAGCTTGATACATACATATGTTGTGCATTAGAGAAAAAGCCAAGTGATGCACTTAGATAATAATGAAGAGATATTTTACACAGGAGCACTAATTCACAGAAGAATAAGGACTATCTGGATCATTACTGATGATTTTTCATAAGCCTTAGCAAATAGGAACTTCCAGAGAACTACATGAAAGCTGACATTATGCCAATACTTAGAAAAGAAACAGAAAGACAAGAATTATTGACCTGTCAATTTCCACTTTTCTTACATGCAATCATGAAAACATTTCTATTATAAAAGGAATTAAATGGTGAAAGCAATTAATACTAATGTAAATGGGCTTTTGGAAACCCAGCTTGTCAAACTAACTGGGAATAAGTTTTAGGAGAGAATACATTTGCAGAATAATGGCGTTGCCATGGATGTCTGCAAGAGCTTTCTGAATTTTTGATAGCAAACCTAAGTGATGCTAATCGCACAAATTGATAACAAATCTGTGAGCTCATCAGTCACAAAATAAAAATTTATTTAATCAGTTTTTAGCAAGAAAAAAAGATGCAAATTTCTTGTCTCCCCTGGAGTAACTCTGATGCCAGGCTTCATGGAGAGTTTGCTCTCTCAGTTTCAGCACAACAGTTGTGCTGTCACTCCAGGTCCAAATGGAGCTGGCTCTTATCCCACCAGCCTGGACCAGCAGCAGAGCTCTCCCTCATTCAGCTCCTCTGCAGACCCTCACTGCATCACATACAAGTGTCACTGCTGGAGCACAATTCCTCATGGAACGAGCATGGGAAAGCCTGGACAATGCTGGAAGCATTCCAAGCAGAATGGTGGAAAGGACCAGAGGATACAGAAATCTGCTTCTTCCTGCAAGGCACAAAGGCCTCTCTCTGCTTAGTTTTTCAGTGTGTATTTAAAGAGCTGATTTAACCACAGTCTCTAGATGTATACATAAAGAACAGGAAATGTGATTTTTGAGAGTGAGAGTAATCATCCATTGGAACAAATTACTAAGTGTTTTGGTGAATTTGCCATTATTGTGAAGTTTATTCAACTGCCTTGTGATGTGTTGGGAATTTTTTCTCTCTCCTTAAAACCATGGTCTATTCCAAACACAAATTATTGGGGGAAGTCCTTGGCTTACAAAGTAAGTTTACTTATAAAGTGAACTTTATAGCAGATTGACACACACTTCCCTCTCTCCTTACAAAGTTATTCCACTGCCATCAGGCAAACATGGAAGTTATTTCATAACATGCTAAAAAAACATAACAAGCACAATCACAGACAGACAAAAGTTTCAGTCTGAAATTTAAAGTTTAAAAATATTTGCATTTGGAATAGAAGAGTTTAAATCATCCTGAAGATTGATTAATGTGTGTACCCTATTCTGGAAATGAAAAGTAGCTCCAAACTTGGCAGGAAGACCTGCATTTCTCAAAGTTCAGCACTGCTACAAATTGCCATTTTGATCAGGATGTATCTCTTTTTTAAGATAATTGAAAAGGCCAACATTAATATCCAATTACATGAGCTCTGAATGGACACCCAATTCTCCCAAGATTTAAAATGGCATTTTTTTTCTTGAAAGCAAAATAGTTTGAAAAATACCAGAAGTCAGCCAACAAATACAACAATAATCCTTAAGAACAGACTGCTACAAAAAAGATGCAGAAGTAACAGTGACTTGATTATGCAAATAAAGAGTCAAGCTCTGCCAAATTCAAACATCTGGTGCTCATCTGTTCTTCCAGGGCTAAGTAGTTCCATCAGAATCACTTATGGTGCCAGCATCTTCTAACTAACAAGAAAAATCTGCATATAGATTGAACAGCTATTTATAGCTCTATTATTACAGGCAAGAGGGACAGTTTCTGGCACAGGGGCCAGCCAAGAGCCAGAGGCGAGGATGGCAGAAGACAGGACACATCTCCTGCACCTCAACTTAGCAACTCCCCTCTAACTGTGCTTGTTATTCACATAGTAGTTCTGTGATAAAAGCTGCACTGTTTACACTGCTCTGAGCCCTCCCCAAGCCCCATCAGACCAGATCAGATCAGGTAAATTCAGACCAGACATACTCTGGCAAGCGTGGAGCAGAGGGGCAGCTGACACCCAGCGCCGCTGCCGCGCATCGCACTGGGCTGAGGTGTTGGCAGTGGCGCTGTGGAAGCCCTGGCGACACACGAGCTGGCACTGCTGGATGCTTGGAGCTTGCCCAGGGACGTTTTCACAAAGCACAGCCCCGTTGGCAACTGCTGAGGCACCAAATGGCAGAGCACACTGCGGACCTGCAGGCACAGCAGAAAGAGGACGTGTGTTAGAGGCTATGATGACTTGCAGGAAAAAGTCCACTGTGGACCCCAGCCCCTGACTTAGCTGTGTCTTTAAGCCAGGTTTTCCCCTGATGGGAGAGTGATTTTAAAGAAACTTTCAGCACTCTCTGCTTTAAGATAGTTTATTAAGTCTTATAAGAGAAGTAAGGTCACTAGCATGACCCAGACACAGCACACAACAGAGAATGCAGTAGAAATGAATACTTATCAAGATAACATGGCCTTCTTAAAGGTAAATCATCCAATTAAAACTTAAAATGAAAGATATTTTCACTTTTCTACCAATGTTAGACAAATGTTTTTGTCACGTATACAGGAACAGCAGAATTTTTCATCCAATAATTTTTAGAGATTTTCTACTGCAGAATATGGCATACTAGAAGAAGAAGAAAGTCTAGAAACAACAACAATCCTCCATTTTGGAGTTTTTGCTTTTTATCTATTTACTACATTAATAAACCCAACACCTTTAGATTTTTCACCCTGTGATAACCTTACATAACATTCTATTATTTAGTTCTCACTAGAGTAGATTCTAGTTCTTCCCAAAGAGTTGGCAGTTTTCCCCATGGATAAAGGTCAAATACAGTGTTGTCCAGGGGGGTAGAACCCTTCAAAACAGGCAGGGAAATATTCTCTGCATTCAGGATTCCCACAGTCCACAAACCCCCCATATCCACAGATTCGAACCTTGACAGCACCCTGTGCCTTCCCCACTCATCAGTTTTGATCTGGTTTGAGGTCAACTGGGTTCAGACTACTGAAGCTGATGGAAAGACACATATTGACTGTGATGGGCAATGCATCGGGCCCAGAAAGGACGTGCGTGGTTTCTAGGAACAGATATATTTTGAACAGTCATGAATAAATTTAAACAGGAAATGAGAAGGAGATTTCTAACCAACTGCAGAACAAACCTTTACAAAAGATATCCAGTGGAAACAGGCAGGGCCAAATAAACCTTAGCTCAATTCCCTTTAGACTGAAGTTTGAAAGGTTTGAGATCAGGAGCTCATGACTGTGGTGTCTTCAGCAGCACAACGATGTTTCTAGTGACCAGCAGGTCAATATATACACTATATATATATAAATAAACAGTAGTATAGAGCTTTGGAATTGGAGCAGTTTTCCCTATCATCTCGCTCTGTACGACTACAGTCACTAAAACCCTGCTAGCCCACTGTAACATACTATTAGAGCAGGCTAATTACAATGATAATTAATTTCTACTAATCAGTACAAACCAACTGCTTCACTCAGTATCAGCCAAATCCCAACTTAATTACTAAACATATCCAGTAATAATTAAACACTTTTGAGTTCCAGAGCTACAAAACATAGGAAGAAAAAACAACTTCCTCACTTATAAATAAACATAAAGGAAAAGATGTTATCATATCACACAATTCACTTGCTTGGTGTATATATAGATAATTTTACAAATTGCAATGCTCAGATCAGTCCCAAACTTCCTGATAACTGGAGGGAGGCAAACATTAATGATGGGTCAAGTCTGAGCACCCTCCCTCTCCAGTTTTGATGGACATTTGAAGATTAATTCCAAAACCAAGCAGCCACTTCAGTTAAAGTATTAAAAACCTTGTATTAAACTTTCAGTTAAAGTATTAAAACATTGCAGGATGAATCTGGGATCCAGTGTGTGCAGTACATCTTTGTTTTCCAACTCTGAGCATTTCAATGCCAACAAAAAAGGCTTTCAAAACTGCCTCTCTGAATTGCCAAATGCATATTTTTGTCCAAGTCTTTTTTATGGCAACTTTTTTGCAATAACTCAGTAAATGGGGCCACTACATTCCTTCTCATCACTCATTGACTCTTGTAGCCAGACTCTTTCTCAGTAAAGGTGGAAACCTGGCATCCTTGCTTAACAAACTTCTAATAAATCTCCCAAGGTTTTAGGAACAAAAGACATCTCTGTAAAAGAGATAGCAATACTTATCCTGGCCATTAAATTACATTAATATATCTTTATACAGAGTATTTAAAAATCAGTCTGTGGTTTCTTAAATTCTCTAACACATTTCTATACCCAGCAAGTCACATCCAGGCTCAGCTGAATGCTGCTACAATCTCTACTGCCCGTTCCAATGAGATTTGGTGTGTTATGTCAGGGAAATAACCAGTTCCCAAAACAGAAGTGATCAATGGTTTCCTGGTGTGGTTCAGACGTTTCAGTTCACCATCAGTAATTTGGTCATTTATCCCTCTAAAGATGCCACTTCATTTACTATTTTTGTCAAACCTGCACCATTTTGTCACTGTCCTGCTTCTTTGTCTTGTAGGAGTGAATCGGAATCCAGCTGAATACTGACACATCTTTCATAGGTGTTTCCAAAGATTTCCACAAGGAAATTAACATCTCCAGGACCTTCTCTGGAAATCTTTCTTTCCTCTGTCTGTAGTCAGAGTTATGGGAAGTGGGCATGAGGATGGGAGATGCGTGTGAGGACTGCTGGGGCATTTGGCATCCTCTCTCCAGTGCATGTCAACTAGAAGAGTTGGATTCTACCTCCGATGGAAGTGATTAAACAAATGCAAACCTCCTGGCATGCACTGGGTACTCTGAGTTATTACTTTCTGTTTACAGCTGTCTGTTCTCATGCTGGAGGAGAAAATTATCATATTTTCCCACCACAACAGCTTATTTTGCTGATAGACAAGATCTCCAAGGTATCAGTACAGTATGCTCCTTTTTCCTGAACAAATATTAGTAATTCCCAGGACTAGAGGCATGAGGCTGGGTAGACTGAGGAGAAAACTAACTTTTGATTCTTTATTCTTCCACAATAATTAAGTTATCATGAAAAGTTCCACTGCTCTTTCAAAATCCAGGGAAACCATCAAAGATTATTTCAATCTCTATGCAGAAAATAACAAATAGCTTTCAGTAAAGCCAGGTTTCCACTACACTTTCAAACCAGTTCTCCTTCTCAGCTCAGTATTTGAAAAAAGAAAGGTCATTAATCACTATAAGTTGCTATTTTCTCTAGGAAAAGTAAAGGATGGAGGCAGCACTGTACTTGTGATCAGCTCTGCTTCTCTGAAGAGATAAAAACCTGCCTTGGATGGCTTCGTTCAGGTGCCACCACCCTGCTTTGGAGCTCATCTCCTCAGAGCTCAGTTGGCATCTCCATACAACACCACAAGCATGGGGCAGATACAACCATGGGGTCTTCTGGTTTTCTCATAAAACCATAAAACCACATCCTCACTGAACTCTATTGACACAAGAGAGTTCAAAGAGAATTATTTCCAAGTTGGCTGAGCAGTTACCTAGTTGATAAAAACCTTGCAGGCAGTTGGGTTGACACATCGAGATATTTTATAATAGAATTGTGAAATCATCAAGTTTGGAAAAGACCTGCATGATTATTGAGTCCAGCTATGAACCCAGCACTGTCAGCTCCACCACTGAACCATGTCCCCAAGTGTCACATCTACTGTTTGGATGGTGAGCACAAGCCTGTGTTGCTCTTTATATGGCAGAATCACAAAAGGAAACTGAAGCAAATTATCTGGTCTTTTTTCCCTAAATTTTTTTCAACATTTTTCCCTCAAAACAAACAAACAAACAAACTAACACCAACAAAAGAACTATGAAAACAGCAGTGTCCTGTAGACACCAGTTGAAAGTTTTCTTTTTACATCAATACTTTCCACACTAATCATTACATTTTGGAGCATAGCCTTGTAGAAAGTTTAATTAATTTTTCTTCACTTCAGTGATGGGAAAATGCATAAAGGCCATTGCAAATTAAATGTATCCAAATGTCTCCCATTTGGATATCTCACTGGAAACCGTGAGTGAATTCCAGTGCTTCACAGCTCTGGTCATGCAGGAAATACTCTGTGAATATGCAATGTTTTGGCACGTCCTTTTCACAATTCTGGTCACAAGCCAAGAGTCAGAATGGCAAAAGCATACATTTTTCAAATTTTATTTTAGTCAGCTGAATGGTTTTTAATCCCAGAGCCAGCTCAGACTGGAACAGGTTCAAGTTTGCAGCAAGCTGTTCAGGTTGGCTTTATAGCTGGGTTTCACAGCTCAACTGGTTTGATTCAACCAATTTTATGAATAAGTAAAAGTCAAGGATCCATTCCCTTCTCCATTTTCCCTGACAAGACACATGAAAATACTGGACATCATGCCCAGGCTGGTCTGAAATCTGCTACAATGCAAAGATAAGCATGTTGTTTGAGCAAAAGTTTCCAAAGTTCTGAAGAAACAAGATCAAATTCAGCTAGGGAGTGGAAAGACTTAGGATCTGGGTTAAAGTCTAAGCCTGGATTTGCCCACAAGTAAAGTGCCTGAAGCAGGAACTCACTTGCACATTCTGGTCTTCCTCCCCTTACTCGTGTCCCTGGCACCTCTTCTCCACTGCCAAAGACACACCAGCAGCTCTCCTGGTCCTGGCTGCACTGCACGGGGGAGAAACTCCCCTGGTCCCCTTCACACTGGGGGATGTGGCCTCTGGCAGCCTCCCGGGAAACAGCTTTGGACTGGAGCATCTTACAGAAACTGGGACCTGGAAAGTCAGAAATTCTTTTCAAGATGCAGAATAGAAGACAACAAATTGACCTAAAGACTTTACCAGCAGTGCCCCCAGCCTGTTTTCTAGGTAGGAAGAAAGACAAGTGACCACAAAAACATAAATAATTTGAGTCATTATAGAAACGGGGAATTTTACTTCTACTAGAAAAAACTCACATTTTTTTCCAAAGATTAAAGTCCTAGTGATACTGTTTGAGAAAAATAGTTGAAAAAATACTGAGTTTTATTTGTCATTTATATCTATTGTTTTTACAAATGTGATAGTGTATAATTTAGATGCTGATATTTAAAAGGCAAAAAGAAATCAAGGTAAAGTTTTTAGTAAAAATTTTTGATCAAGGTAATTTTAAATATAATTATACGATCATTTACATTTTAAAATAGTTAAAATGGTGGTAAGAAACCAAAGATTAAAAAATGCATAGAAGCCTGTTCATCAGTTTGTCTAGACTGATTTATTTGTGGTGTTATGAAAGTGAAGGGTAACTATTTTCAGATACCCTTTCTGTGTTGCTGTGCTTGTACGTACCCCGTCACTGAGGAATGAAACTACGAGCCCCCCATGTTTCACAGGGGGCATTCTGGAAAGGAAAGTACCTGTGCTGCAAAGCATGAGGCATCACGGGCAGGGGCAAAGCATTACTCACACTCAGGATTGCCATCCAAGTCTTTGCTGCCACGCTGGAATATTTCTCCTGACACAGGATCCACACACCAAACATCTGTGTCAGATCTCTGCAGCACAGTGTACTCTCCAGTCTACAAAGAATCAAGGACATGTCATCAAAGAGCAATGTATTTTAATACAGACACACCCAAACCCATACCCCAAAGATTGGTTAAAATGCTTTATTATCTTTACAGTTGTCCATTAATACAACATGTTGAAAAGAAACACAAAATACAGTCCAACTAATTTAATAGACAGACCAGTCCCTGAGAGAATCAAGAATCATTTAGGTTGGAAAAGACCTCTAAGATCATTGATTCCAACCATTAAGCAGGGTGCAGACTAAAATTCCATTGAGATGAAGTTCTGATAAAATCCTAGTTTGAAATGTGTTCAAAAAATGTGTAGATGTGGTGCTTAAAGATACGATTTAGGGATGGACTCAGCAAAGCTGGGGTAATAGTTGGACTTGATCTTTGCAGGCTTTTCCAACCAAAATGATTACGTGATTCCATAGGACAATGATTCTATTACATGAAATGTCTGATCCTTGCCTGTCTCCACCCTGCTCACTGCCACAACTTGAGAGCATCACAGAGCCTGATTTTTGGGATATCTGCACCCAGCTCCCTCTCAGTCAATCTCTCACAGCTCAGGAAGGAAGAGCCCCCCAAATGTCAGTCAGTCAAGAGGTGCCTTTTAAGCACAGCTCTGCAGGAGCACCAGGCAGAGCCAGCCTGTGGGAGGGAAGCGTGGGCAGGCACAGAGCTTCCTGTTCCAGTCTCCATCTCAAAAATATTTAAATTCCGCCTTCTGCAGGGCAGCACCTGCTGTTAGGTTTGCCTTACCCTTTTCTTTCAGGTTAATAAAAATACACAAGGGGTGTTTAAGGACCATGGACTAAAAGTGTACATGACTTTGGCATGGTATAAGCAAAACTGCTTCCTCCCTCAGTCATGTTAAATCACCTCAAGGCAGTTGGGGATGAACAGATCAGCTGCAGAGGTGTCCAGCTTTGCACTGCTCTGTCTCCAGCTGGAAATTAAGGCATTGGCTCGGGATCGCTGACATGAAGTCTGGCCTGTCAGAGGGAAAACATTTTTAAAATTAAATAAAGTTTCAGACCAAAGCAAGAGAAAGGGTTACATCACCAGCTCCCTCACATATCTGCATTAGGCACTGCTACAGTCTCAGGCAGGGAATTCCTGATTGGTGTTTGATAAAACCACAGAATGGCTGAGGTTGGAAGGGACCTCTGGAGGCACCTGGTTGGACAACTGGTCCAATCCCCCTGCTCAGGCAGGGTCACCAGCAGGAGAGGATCCACTCCCAAATCATGCAAGCCGAAATCATGCACAACAAAATTAAATTAATTATCAAAATAAGAATAAAATTCCTTCTCCTTTTCTTGCAATGGTTAGAAGCAAGCCTTCCTTCATGCATATCATAATAGAATTTCCAATAAATACTAAAATTTGCAAGAACAGGTAAAGACAAATATTTAGGAAGACAACCCAACTGACATTTGGGAAGTTCTGCTGAGCGTGAGACCAAAGAATCCATGACATAACGTCCTTTCTCATCCACACACCAGCAATGACCTGGCCAGGGAAGAAAAGCAGCTTCATTTTAGATGAAATCTAAAAATAATTTAAATCTAAGTCACAGTTAACTCTGCTCTCCGGGGATAAGTAGATCACACCTGAGAGCAGTGGTGTGAATGGAAATGTAGCAGCTCTGGTGAGAATCCCCCACTGCAGCCCTATCACCTACTCCCAGAAATTTGGCATCATCCACGAACTTGCTGAGGGTTTGACCATCATCCTCGTCATGCGTGAAGGCATTAAGCAACACCAGCCCCTGGACCAACCCCAAGGAACACAACTAGCAGCAAGCAACTGAATATCTACTGATTTTTGAGCCCCAGTGAGCTGCCACTTGAGTCCAGGCAATTTACATACATCTTGTGGACCACATCACTTTCCCCCAGTCTGACTGCTACTGGTTTTCTATCTTTTAATTAGAATTCTTCTTAGATTTTCTTTGTTCAGACAGCCCAGAGTGTCTCAGGAATTGCTCACCTGTGCTCTCATAGCACTGAGTTGGCTCCCAGTTTCCCAGGCCATCACACTGAGGGATGTAAGGGAGAAATCCCAGCTGTGCTGCTTCCCCAGCAGAACGTTTTGAAGTAAAGTGACTCTGCCAGTAGAAGTGCAGGACTATAAAAGAGAAGTAAAAGAAAGCTGCTAGCGTGCAATACAGGATGTTTTAGATACATGTATTTGCAAAAACCTGAATGTTCCCTGTACTTCAGAAGACAAACTAATAAATGTTTTAAGTACATAAAGGCTGGTAAGTGCCCAGATTTTATATTGGCACTGTGTCATACATATGAGACAACTGGAATCAGTTCTTGGAGTGGCAGGTTAACGACCCTGATTAATTACACCTGCTGAGATGCACCTGCCTTTCAGCAAAATTGCATTTGACATCAAGTGCTCTTGCACAGATTCTGGGCATGGCTCCATTTAATCAAGTTCTCATCTCCCTTGCACCCACCTGACCATGCAGCCAGCTGGAGAGCAGAGTCCCTGCCTGAGAGCAGCTTTTGGGAGATCCCTGCCCCCAGCCCATCGGGCCCAGCAGGGCGCAGGAGGTCCCTGTCCGTGAGCTGGATCCCCTTCCCCAGCAGGAAGCTCTCTCCAAAGGCAAACTGGGAACCATTTGAGGCCAGGATGAGCTGCTCTGCCTCCTCCATAAATTTCATGGCTTCCTGCTTCACACCTTCACATATACCAGGACCTGCATTAAAAATTAGATATATGAAGAGTATATTAATGACTTTCATCTACATCCAGTAAAGAGTTGCAACTCAAAACTACGTGCTCTTTGTCTTTTAATTAGCATCATCTGTTTCCCTCTGCACTCAGTTTTGAATTGCATAATGAAGCCATCAAAGGACGCTTGTCAGTGCCTAGCTATTTGACAGCAAGTGTCTGAGAGTGCCAGGAGTCACACAAACATTCTCCATGTCCTGGGCCAAAGGCTTGATGATTTAAAGTCCTCACTGGTTACAGAGTTAATACATCTCTACAGAACATTACCTCAGTTGCTGCCATAAAAAACTGTGGAAAATCAGAAGTGAGAGTCAGAAAGGAAAATGAAGGTATAACCCTTGGGTCTGGGGTGGCAGCTGACACTTGGCCTGTCCTCTCCATACATCTACTGACCCAGAAAGGGAAGTTCAACACAACGAACCATGAAAGCTGCTCCTCCAAAATAACTCTCTAAATCTGCTAAATCTCCCCTTATTCCCCACTTGCCCACAGAACTGGAATCTCCACCAGTTTGCTACTCATTTTCCTGTCTCTTCCTCACAGCTGGAAAAATACTGCGTGATGAGAACAATTTCAGGGATGGCATTGATAATACAGGCCATCTGCAGGAGTAACCCCAACGAGGGCCTAGCACTTTTGGAGGAGGTGTCTAGACAGAGAACTTACTGAATTCAGTGCTGGCCTCTCTCTCCTCCTAGTGACTTCTAGAGGATATCTGTTACTCTTGGCCACATAGTAAGAAACAGTAAAGAAAATCCCTTTTGTTTCATTTTAAGGCATTCTTGAACATCATTCACATCACAGTGTAATCCTGATTTTTCCATACAACTATTCACACTTTCTAACATCCTTTACCATGTGGCTAAGTATCTTCTGCAAAAGCATTATATGTCCAAACTCCAAATTATAAAGTCTACACAAACTTGTTATGGAACTTTATTCCTCCTTATTCCCAAAGCTCAGGCACCACTTATTTACCAGAAATGAGTCACCCCACTCCTGATGTTCAATGATAATGGCAGTGTTGATGATCTTTCTGACAAGTTATTGTCTGCTACTTCACAGCAACTGAAAGGACTTCCTCCTCTTGTGGCATAAAATCAACAAAATAAAAGACCAGAAACACTATTTCATACTTGCCAGAAATTGTTACTTACATGCTGGAACCTGGTTCGCTCCTGCCTTTGTTCCCTCCAGCTCTCCTCCTCTGCTATCAACACACCAACAATCACGAAGCTCAAAGTGGCCTAATGGAGTACTGAAATCAGTATAGGGTCCTGGGTAATAGCTCAGCTGCTCAGTCAGAAGCTGCCAGAAAATATATGGGTCCAGTAAAACGTTCTCAGATGCACTGGTCAGGTTTCCTGCCAGCACTTCGGGCGGGAGATCCGAGAAGGAGGAATACATGGCAAATGCAGGGAAGACATTCTGGTGCCCAGCCTCATACAAAGCTTTAACAAAAGCTGAAAAGCCTCCAGAGGATGCCTCTTTATACCCAGCTATTGTCTTCAGCAGATCAGCAATGGGCAGGGGGTTGCCTTGGTTGTTCTCTGCAATCCACCTTTGGTACCACTGGAAGGCTGCCTCGGGAGGGCCACTGCACTGCAGCTGCCTCCAGCCACCCTCAGCATCACACTGAGGGAGGAAGATGCTGGACAGCTCGGGCACAGCGCTGGGATCTGACAGCAGGAGCTTCACAGCCTTGAGGAACTCCTGCCCAGCTGTCAGTTGGCAAGCACTTGGGCCTGGGGAAAAGAAAAACATGCACATCTTCTGAATGCACTGAAGAGATACAATACCCCCACCCTCCAGTGCAATAAACACCACTACCAAAACTTGGTCACTCATCCCAGTAATAACAACAACATTCCTGGCCTGTTACTAAGAGGGCTTAGCAATATTAAGGTCACATGGTGAAGCAGGAAGATTTTCAAAGGGATGTGAGCCCTCAAATATGAATACAGATAATTCTTTTTTTAATTTGTGAGTACAGTAGGTACTTGTAGTTCTTACTGGGGGGACAGGTGCCACTAAATACCTTCCTGAATCCCTCAAAATACTGAAGTGAGTTTGTTTTGGAAGCTTTTTCTGCTTCCTCCAGAGCTAAATTTCACTTTGCCACCAAGTAGCTTTACAAACTAAGCCAATCATGGGAGTTCATCTTCTTTTGAGCACCAGAGAATTCTGAACCCTTTTATTTTGGATTGCACTACAGATGGGTTGCTAGATATAAATCCTCTCTCAATTCAGGTCATTACAACAAACTCCCCACTACTTCTGCAAACTGCTATTCAAAGGAGCTCTCTCACTATGCACCACTCTCAGCTGCTGGACACTCTGCTATTCCTCCCCAAATGAGAAGCAGGCTCTCCTCTTGGTCTCTTCTTCTCTGTTGATGTGACATTTTCAGTTCACAGAAACTTGAAAGACAAATATTTACAGCCTATGTGCTTCCTTCTTCCTTCATATTCCATAAAGGAAAGGGCAAGGTGAGGCAGTTCATTGTCTATCAAACTGATGTAAGAAGTCATGTGCAACTCACTTTTTCAGCCTGATTTTGTGACCCTTTTGAGAAACCTATTAGCCATTGAATCCCTCTCCTATGTCTGGAGTCCTGTGATACCTTACCAAGCTGAGGATATATTCTTGAGCTAAAAAGACTAAATCAAGTTCATAGTTTAAGGCACTGAAAATCTTTAGTTCTTAGGAAAACAGAAGCCTGTGACTGTGCCAAGGTGATTTGGTCCTGGAAGTAAAAGGGCTTTTTCACTAGGCAGGGGTCACATTCAGTTCCACAGATGTTTCAGGTCTCCTGGGGATCATGGGTGTCACACTCTCCAGCTGGACACTGAGGCAGAGACACACCAATGACACCTTCATTAACCAGGCAAGACCTCAGGCTCCTCTGCTTTGAGTGTGCCCACCCTACACCCTGACCACCTTTGGGACTTGGGATATCAAGGTTGACACATACTCTATTTCCCTGCTGACTTGCTTTCCTGTTAGGAGACTTTGCATACATCATCCTTTTATTTCCAGATGTAATCAGGTATGGAGAAAGAATCATGGAATTCCCATACAAAAGAAAGCATCTTTAAATTCCCAGTCCCTAAGACTTACATTGCATTGGCTTTCCAGCTTTCCCCCTTATTCCTGGAACAGTCTTGCCATTCAAATCGACACAGAAACAATTTGTCCCGTAACACTGGAGGGGCAGAAAGTCTCCATCCTCAGTACAAGAGGGAATAAAGAGATCTGATCCCGCAGGCAGGCTTTGCTTCAGGATTTTCAGGTCTCTCCTTTGCTTCTCACACTCAGTGGGACACCTTGGGCGTTTGCCTCGACGTCTTGAGCCTGGAACCTCCTTACCCAAAGTGTCCAAGCACCAGCACTCTCCTGCAAAGCACTGAATTTCCTCATACCTCCCCTCCTTGGTGCACGTTGGGACAAACAGGTCCTTTGGTTCCTCACCACAGTCTCTGGATCCCAGTGCTAGTTTCACCACTTCACCTAAATCTTCAGCAATGCTTTTGGGGACAGAAATGACTTGTTGAAGAAAAGTAAAGAACTCTGGTAGTTCCAGGACGGAAGAAAGGAATTTCATCATATTCTGATTGTCCTGCAGAGTTACTGTGCGGCCAAAGCTGCCCACAAGAGGTTTACTCAAAATGGAACTCCCCTTTGATACCTCCAGAGAAAATGCCTCTGCTGATTCCAGAGGGCCTTGGCCATCAACCCTCTCTGACACATCCTCCTGCTGGAAAAACTGGCCAATGCTGTATTTCCCACTAGTGCCAAGTACCCCTGTGAAGTTAAACTGGATCAAATTCTTCAAGAACCTTCCTCCAAAGAGGTTTTCTTGGAAACGCTTTGGATTGGCAGTGAACTGCAGTGCCACTTGAGCCAGTTCCCGTGATGGGAACATCCCTGTGATGGCCTCACTAAGGGTGGTTTCTAGCTCAGGAGTCTGGCTGGCAAAAGGGCTTTGTGCAAGTGGGGATGACAATCCAGAGTCCAGAAACAGCTCCTTGAAGGAGGGAGGGCAGGGTCTTGAGAAGCCATCAGTTTTGTCTGACTGCTTATCTGGTGTGGAAAACAGATTGGACTGACTGAAGTACCCAGCAGGGCCATAAAGGAGCCTCGACAAGGCCCGTCGCCGCTCGGAGATGCACGACTGTTCTTCACCTACAGAAAGATTAAAAAAAAAAAAAAAGCAAATTTTGGAACATCCAGAACCTGTAACTCCATTGCCCTCTTTAAGGCAGCAGGGGCAGAAACAACATTAAAGTATAGATTAACCTGCTTCCCAACTATGCATCATGCACGTTGATAAGGAAATTTGAAATGTTAGTTCCTATGGCCTACAAATAAAATTCTCCAGTCAAGACCCAAAATGAAAGGAAACATTCCTTCCCCATGGCTGAGTTCTCTGCTCTGTGGCCTTTTACTGGTTCTATTGCTTCCCAATGTAAATCCTCATTCCTGTTCCTTTGGCTGAAAGAATGAAAAATGTCTTTTCCAAATATTTTAGCTTTCTAGTAGGATGCCTGCTGCTAATGAAAACCTCCAGTGATCCAGGTGAAGAGTGTGAACCTAAGAACATGAAATAGACTGCAGAAGAACAGAAAGTTATTTTAAACAATGCCCACTACTGAGGAATTTATGGAGGTTTCCTAACGAGATCTTCAGTTTCATAGTGAGGTATTCATTGCAAGGTTTGAAAAGAAATTTTAAAATTAACAGTAATAGAGTGCTAAGGACCAGATGGCATTCCTGAATGAGCTCTAAGGGAAAAAATACAGAATTTCAAGAAAGATAGTCAAACATCAGGGTGTTGGGGGTACAAACAATGGTCCTGGGCACCCATATCCTGGGCTAAGCTGTGTCGCAGGTGCCTCCAGCCCCATCTGTACACTGATACACAGGCAGCAGTGGTTCCAAGTCAGGATGCAACACATCAGTGAAGAAGGACTAAGCTTAGGGCTCCAAAGACAGCAAAATAAGAAAGACTTGATATATATAAAGACACCAAGAATCAGGCAGGCAGGATGGTTATGGCACTGACTGCATCTCTGGCATGCACACAGCAGCTTGACTCATGTGCCACACACATTTACACAGCTACCTGTCCTTGAAAAGTAGCAGAATTATGGAGAAAAAATGCAAAAGTAGCAGAACTATAGAGAAGGGAGGCAAAAATATTTGAGGAGAGAACAGCTTTTCCAGTATGAGAGAACATTCAGCCTGGATGGAAAAAATATGATAAAGGTTTTTAAGAAACAGGATTCTTCACATCATTCACAATAGACAATTATTATTCACAATAGGCAATTATGTATTTCTTACAGTACAGAGAAGTCCAGATATAGAGCACATAACTATGATCATGAAATTTATTGCCAGAGAGTCCTAGGAAGGATAAAAGGTTAGAGAGCAATTAGACAAATCCCTGGAAGATAACGCCATAGGGGATGGCTGAACACAATGATCTGGACTCAGCCTCCAGTTTGGGGCATCTCCCACCTGCAGGAGGGTATTTGGAAGCTGTGTGCATTTTCCATGTTTCTCACACTTTCTCCCTCAGCACCACTGCTGTCCCTGCAGGGGACACGACCGGGGATATGCAGCTTTAGTCTGCTCCAGCACGGCCTCCCTTGGGCTTCCCACTCCATCTCTATTTATTCCACAACCAGGCACAAATCCTGTTAACAGTAAGGATAAAAGCTGGAAACCTAAAAAGCTGCTAAAATGATAAGCAAGTAATCTGATGTTCTGTGACTGACATCTTTCTCACTCCTGCTTTTGCACTCTTGTCCTGCTCTGCAGTTCCTGACAGGAGCTCAGGGTCCCTTCCCAGAAGTTTCTTTGTAAAAGAACTTCCTGTACGATGGGCCCCTTCTGTTTTCAATGTTGGCTCGTGGTTAGAGGGATGAAGAACATTCCTCAGAGGGCCAATAAGTTAGTGTAAGCCACAATTCCACAAGAATGGTAATATGAAACAAATGTAGGATCACAAGCCATAAACACTCTCCCCTCCTACCCAATGTTGAATCAAATCAAAGCAGAGGAAAAAAGAATAAACACAAAAGGAACTGCTGGGGTTAATCTACTGTAAAGGTCTGAAAAGAAGCGTGTCCCTATCAGGACTGCCTGGTGCCCCAGGTGATGTGAGGACCTCGTGCCTATGGCCCTGACTCCTCCAGTGTTCACACTGCTGAGTGTGAGAGCCAAAGACATTAAAGAATCACAGAATAATTAAGGTTGGAAAAGACCTGTAAGGTTATTGGCTCCAGTCATTAACCCAGCACTGGCAGGTCCACCACTAAACTGTGTCCCTAAGTACCACATCCATGTGGGTTTTGACAATAAAACAGAGAAAAACAGGAGAAACACACATGGCATGTAGCTGTCTGAAAAAACTGCAGCTATAGCCTCATGAAATACCTTCTCAGGAGTTAATCTGTGAAACCTCTGCAGAATTTTTTCCCTGCCTAAATTCCCTGAGCCTGCCAATAAAAGCTGCAAGCAGCCTCAAGTCATTGCCCTCCCTCCTTCTTCCCCCCCTCAAAAAATTATCAGGAGGGGTCAGCAAAGCATCCTCAAAGAGAAAACAACCAGTCCCAACATATGGCGAGGCCTCTCAGAGGTTCCCTTGCAATATCCTTGGTGATCAGCCTGGAAGGCACGCTGAAGTTTTCATTTCTCAGTAAAGCCTGTGTGTGCCCAGAGCGCTCTGAGCACTTGGAGCTGTGGCACCTAGGGCAGATTCCTTCTTTTTTAGCTGCGTGGGAAGCTGTGCTGTGTCTCACAGACAGAGCAACTGCTTTCCCCCAAGGCAGCCCCCACATTAAGACCCTGTGCCCCAGCCCTCCAGCACAATCCTGAATATTTAGGTAGTGTGCTTCAGAGCGAAGGTTTTTAACTTTCCTCCTCCCCTCCGGCCCCTGGACATTTCTGCTGTCATTTCCATTTGGGGCACTGATTTGATGGTGTATTCTCTGTGGAATCTCTCAAAGTCCAAACCTATACACCTTTTCTGAATTGTTTGTTGGGTGGATTTTTTACAGGATTTGGCAGTTTTCATGGCAAAATATGCAGTGATAGAGCTGGAAAAAAAAATTAGTAAGGATGGGAGATGAAATTCCACAGCATTTCACCAAAGGAAGGAGGTAAAACACAAAATCACCATCATTTGCTTCCTTATATTACCCCAGATATTCTCACTTTACACCCCAGTGCCTGGAGTCAAGACCCAGATATCAGAGCTGCAAAGAAAAGCCTTGCCATATGCAAAACTAAAAGGCTAAAGAAAGGTCCTAGCAGAAAATAAAATCAGTATGATATTTAATAATTTATTAGAATTTGACTCTTAACCACAGGGAGGCTTCGCGATCTTTGAACACCGGAATCCGTCAGAGCCGAGAAAGGAGTTGGTCTGTTCTGTTTCTAAAGACACCGAGAGACAGGCTCATTTTCCCTTGGGCAAATCTCACACATACCACAGGCTGGGGTCTGTCCTGGTGTCCTGGTGCCCGGGACCTCTCTGCCCTGGGTGTCCACACACCAGCAGGGTCCCCGCTGGTGGCACTGCACGGGCGCGTAGCCCCCGCCGGCGGCGCAGGCCGGCACGAAGGGGTGCTGGAAGCGCAGGGCTGCGGCACGCTCAGCCTCACACCTCGAGGGGCCTGCAAGGAAAACAGTCTGCATCAAGCAGGGAACGTTCAAAGTTTCAGAGCCGTCTCTGTTTGATCCCATTGTTTGCATATCTGGAAGAAAAAAAATTTTTTTTGATCGTTTTCAGTGATGCGTCAAGTGTCACCTGCTCAAAATGCAAATTCTCCATCCTCTTTTCCCTCAGGGAATATGCCCCACGGTTTTCTGCTGTAGGTATTAATTTCTGAAAACTAAACAGAAGATAAAACCTCAACACATTTTTCAGCCATAGCTGCAAGTAGGCAGAGCAGGAACATCTCTCCCAAGGAACCATGCTGGGGGCTGGGGGAGCTCTGGCCCTTAGTGTAAAAGCAAAGTTGGTCAACAGAGACAGATGTGCAGTTTGGGGGACTGATTTGAAGGCAAACATCAATGTTTCAGGAGAGAATGAGGCATTGCTCCTGCAAATAGATCTGTACCTGGCTGTGGAGATTTGGGCTGAGACCACCCCATTTCTCTATTTCCTTCTGCAGGGATCTGAAGACAAATTCCTATCAAAGATCTGATTCCTGTCAAACTGGCCTTAATGGCAGAGAAGGCAAAAATTCATCAAGTAAATTTTCTGTGGTATGACCTCTCCAATACAGGACTTCACCCTTTGAACAGGAATTTTGCTTGTTTATATCAACCTGCAACCCTACAGCCTAAACACTTCTCACCTTCAAGAACTTTCCAGCTGCACCCAGCAACCTGTGTGAGGCAGTGAGACCACCATGTCAGAGCAACCTGCTCATCCAAGGGACTCTGACAACGTTCCTAATTTGAGTGGCTTCGGGTGACAGTGTGAGAGCTGCCTAAGTCACCGGAGCATCCCCCTCGGTGGCTGATGAACGAGGTCACATCTCCATCTTGTGGCTGGTAGAGCTTCATCTGTGCTGACAGCTGCTGCAGCCCCAGCTACCGTCAGAGCCAAGCCAAAACCACTCTGCAGTGCAGAGGGAAGATGCTTTCCAGACTCCCCAGAAGGATCAGCTTGTCCCAAAGCCAGAAAAACTGTGTGACTATACAGCCAGAAGACTGACATCAGTATCTGCTTAGTATTTCTGGTGATGCAACTCCTCAGCAAGAGTCAGACAGCAATGTCAGAGGAGTTTGGGACTTTGGATGGGAGGATGAAGTATCATGCAGAGGATTCAAACACTCCCCAAGAGCCAAGGCTGTTTGCTTTGGGCTCTGGTTTTGGAGGGAGAAGGTACCTGACCTCCTGTCCTGCAGAGTTCACTACCTGTAGGCAGAGAATTCTCTCCCCATGTGCCTGCCCTGACCAGGGAAGGAATGGGCCCAAGGGCAGATCCAAAAGTTCAGCCTTGCTGGCCAAGGCTCTACAAACTCTTGTTTGGCCTCATGGGAATGGAGAGTGTTGTGGTCAGTGTAAAATCCTTCCTATTTCTGAGTACACTGACATAAATTAGGGAGCATTTTCTCAGGCTTTTAATTAAACAAATCAACAAATCCATCTCCATGATCTCAGGGCAAGAGATACAGAGAGTTCATGGGATTTCAAATAATGTGATCTGCAGGCACGTGGGAAAGCATTGATCAGAGGACAGGTACAATCTGCTGGCAAAGAATGTACAGTGCAGAGGATAAAAGCCAGATGCAATTCAGGGAGCTTGATTCTTGCATTGGAGCTGTGATATATGCTTTTAGAGCAAAAAACTCCTAGAACAACTCTTCCCAACAGCAGATGTCACATGTAAACTGCCACCTGATTTAGAGGGCATCACCTGGGTGCTACTTACACCTGAACTTGCCAGAGGTGGCCAGCTGGACCCCCAGGAATCTCCTCTGCAGGATCCGGTGGATGCCGCTCTCCGTGAAGGCGCGGGCAGGCTCTGGCACCGAGAACGCCGTGTCGTAAACCTCATCGAGCAGCAGTTCCAAGCCTGGCAAAGACACACTTTTAGCACAGGGCCTGATTTTATAGATTTTATAGAAGAGGAGCAAAACTGGGAGACTCTCAGGAAAAGTGAATCCAGTCCTCTAAACAAGTCAAAAGTGAAGTTATACCACATAACCCTAATGCACCACACCCTGCACCCAGTGCTGGCTGCCCAGGCATCACCTTTATGCCTCCACATCTAATAAAACAAGCAGGAGAAACATCCCATAACTGGCTGTAGGCTGTGGTTTTATTAGGTTCAGTCTGCAGTAAAGAAATTGATGGAATTTTGGAAACTGACGTTACCAAAACCAATTACCAGTCATTTTGGTTGCATACTAAAAACCAAGACGTTCAGTAGCTTCTCTGAGAGCACAGATTTTTTGAGAACTTCTTTCTTTTCTGGGAATTGAATGTTGAACTTCTTGTCTATCATCTAAATTTTAAGCTATTGTGCTTTGTATTTTTACCTTTAAAAAAAATTACAAATTAAAACCAAAGTATAAGGAAGGTCTGGAAATTCTTAACCTCCTCATTCCTCCTTGCTGGAAAAAGACCATTCTTTCTTGTGAAACATCCCATCAACTACTGACATGCCTAAATCCTGAGGTTATCAGAGAAGAGGATGTCCCTGACCGTGGTAGAGAGGTTGGAGTGGATGTTCTTTAAAGGTCTCTTCCAACCCGAACAATTCCACGATTCTACCTGCACAAGAAGAAAAGAGTTCATTCTTCAGGCCCTGTATATTCCCCTGGGTTTGCTAATAGGACAAATTGAATATGACACAGCTTTCTAGTGTGGACAGAAATTGGACATTCAGAAATCCTATTCCACATCTGAAAGAGGACAGGATCAGCTCCCAGGCACCAACTCCACTTGTTGCTGACTGAACCTCTGCTCCAAAGGGTGGGATTTCATTAGTGAGCTCCAGCCCTTCCCATGGGCATTACATTGGTCACAGTGGTCTTACCTCTTGCAAGAATGAAATTGAAGACTGATAGTTGTTACTTGTCCTTTCCCCTGGGAATTCAAGACCTCCCAGATTAAAGGATGAGATGCTGGAGGACACCTACCTGTGTCTGCTAACTCCCTCCCCAGGCTGTCCACGCAGTAACAGTACCCAGAGATCTCCGGGAACGTTTCCCTCAAGGAGCTGAATTTTTGGAAAGCCCTTGGCAGCCTGGAAGAAAAAGGAGCCTGTTGTGAAGAGCCCAGCGAGGCCCACTGACAACAATCAAGTATCAGCTGTTTCCTTCCTGATTTTGTAGCAGAAGGATGTCTGCAGAGCACAAGGCCAGTACAAAACGCTTTGGTCTCCTCCTGGCAACCAGGCTCTGACATGAGCCAGATCGCTCTTTCTACCTTCTCTAGATACTCCTAAATGCCATTTTTTCTAAACAAATAGGGGGTAGTCTCCCTTCAGACAGATTTCTGACCCTTCCTAAGCATGTACCCAGCATCTAACACTCATTTTCAATTCTATTCTCATCTTCGAAAGCTTGTCAAAGAGTGTAAAATAGATGGGTGTTGGCTTAATGTTATTACAACACCCTCTCATTAGCTCCTTCCACAAGTCTGCACGGGATGGCAGAATGCCTAAAAAACCAGGTTGCTTCCCCTTCCTTACATGCCACGTACACTTTCTGCACTGAATTAAGTACAAAAGCTGATAAAAACCTCACTAATATCTTTCATTTTCAGGGCATGGCTCAATTGATTACGGAGAAGGAGAAAGGGGTTTAAATGTGCTACAAAACTGACTTTTGCTTCCGGAGATCAATGAGATGGTTTCCAGTGAAATATTCTAGGAGTGACAACAGCCAGATTCCAGCAAAGCAAATATTTAAGAAAGAAACTTAATAGGGTCAGAGTTGGAAAAAACTATAAATGTGGTCTTAACTGACAGACATGCTAGGGCTTCTCCCACCAAAAGATAAGTTTTCCTAGTTTCAGAGCGCCCAGTTCTAAAACAATTATTTTATGGGCACATCCCCTTACCCTGAAATACTCTAAAGGTCTGGTGTCCCAAATGCATGTGGCTTATTTGGGAAAACCTAGCAACAGGGAAGTGGAATTTTCTGCTCAAGACATTCAGAGAATTACACAAATTAGGTTTTTACCAAGAAAGGACACTCAGCAGTAAGAATATTGGTGGATTAGGTGCTGATTAACTGCAAAAAAGCACTTCAAAAGCCATCCTGTGAAATGGTGACCAGGCTCAATTCAGTGCCACACTGCAGCAGACTCAGGGATGCTGTAGCAGGAGCAGCCTGAGAACAGCAATGAAATGCTTGTCTGGCTCAGAGCTGGTGCTCAAGTGAGGGTGCAGAGCACGGGGCCTTTGCCACCTCTGCCTGAATCACAGAACATTCTGGGTAGGAAGGAACCTTAAAGACTATCGAGTTCCAGCCCCATGCCGTGGGCAGGGGCAGCTTCCAGTAGACCAAGCAGCTCAGGCTTCCATCCAGCCTTGGCCTTCAACACTTCTAAGATGGGGCATCCATACCTTCTCTAGATAACCTGTGCCAGTGCCTCACCACTCTCACAGGAAGGAATTTCTTCCTAATATCTAACTGTAAACCTTCCCTCTTTCAGCCCAAAGCCATTCTCCTTTGTCCTAACACTACATTTGTTTAAAGTCCTTTTCCACCTCTTTTGTAGCCCCTTTTAGATACTGGAAGGTGCTATGATGTCTCCCAAGAGCCTTTTCCTCTCCAGGGTGAACTCTCTCAGCCTGTCTTCACAGGAGAGGTGACTCCTGGGAGCTCCACCACCTCCTGTCAGGAGAGCTGAAGATGTTACTGCTTCCACAGGACATCAGAGCACAGGATTGGGAACGCACAAAGCAGCAGCACCTCTGTCAGAGGAAGGGGCTGTAACCTCAGGGCTGTCCCAGTGTCACCCAGCAGTGCTCCTGTCTCAGAATTTGCACATCCCTGTGTAGTGCTGCTTTGCTCTGGCACTCTTCCACATCTCCAGATTAAAAGTCCACTGAATCCCTCCACTCTGGATCATCAAATCCTGCTCCACTGCTGACACTGGCATGCTGAGAGAGATCAAAATGTCACACTTCAGGGTGAGGGGCTTCTGCCAGCACGAAAACAATACAATTTAAGGTATAAACCATAAACACCATATTCCTATGGTCTTCAGTGTTCACATGGACATAAACAGCTTGGAGTATTTCAAGACCTTTCAGCTCTCCTGGATTATCATGCACTGCCCACTGCCCAGTCAGGAATGTGATCTTTTCTCTGCGCTGCTCAAGTTCTTGGAGCCCATCACCTCAGCATCTGACTCTCTAACTGAATGAAACAGGTTCAGTGAAAAAACTCTGCATCCTGCTTCTTTCATCCTCAGAATTAAGAGGTCACATGCACAATTATGCTACTTTGGGGCAGATGTGCAATCACATCTTTTCATTCTGGTTATTTTTGTTGCAAGTTGAGAGTAAAGCTACATAAATTACAAACAGCTATAAATTAGGCCCACACGAACAAGAGAGCAGAACTTTTCTCACCTTATGTGGAAAACTCACTTCTTACCACATTTTTTCTTATCTCAGACTCTTTAACCACAGCCCCTGAGACAAGTAGCAATAACATAGAATTCCTCATTTATCAGAGCCAGTCCAAGCCAACCATGACTATGTTTAAGTTATGGATAAACTTACAGTGTCTCCACATGTTTCAAGAAGAATGCTCACACTCAAAAATACAGGAAAATAAATAAAAGTGATGTTGTTGACCTTTTCTTCAAACTGTGAGTCTCTGCTCTTGGCTTCCAGCAAACACAACTCACTAATGATTATAGGAAGAAAGTAAAAAGATCTTCCTTACTTTTGATTTTTTGATAATTCCCATCCATCTGCTACAGGGTGTTCTATATGGCTGCCCATCCAGGCAGGACCTGGCCACAGTCCGTACAAAATAAGTAACAGCAGCCAAGCCCTCAGGGCAAGGCAGGAAATTTGGGCTCATCTTTCTTTTTGGAAGTCTTCTGTTTGGGAAAGTCTTAGCTCTAAACTTCTGAGTTCCTCCATTTGTTTGTTTGGGGGTGGTGGTTTAACATACTGGCTTATTCTGGGATATTTATGAAGGTCTAGGGAAACGATTTGGAGAGAGAGTTAGGATGATATGTCTAGATTTCAAAAATCAATCTGTGGAACCAAGGGACGTTGCTCCA
Organism: Daphoenositta chrysoptera; assembly: GCA_013397915.1. Lineage (NCBI taxonomy): Eukaryota > Metazoa > Chordata > Aves > Passeriformes > Daphoenositta > Daphoenositta chrysoptera. The sequence continues at coordinate 573,620 of VZRO01006125.1, forward strand.
CTGGTTCCATATGAACATAAAATTGTGGTTTAAATCCCTGCTCAGCTACAGTCCTTCACTGTGGAGCTCATCCCTTCAACTCCACATTCTGCCCTGGTTTTGGGAAGGAATAATGACATTTCAGGCAGGATTAGTATGAAAATAAATGTATTAATGACCTGAAATACTCAGATATGATGGCAATAGGTTAAGCCAATGCCATAATTAGAAGGCAGACAGCTGGGAGTGAAACGATCCTGCTGTGATTAATTACATGACATGGACAGAAAATAAATCCAATCTTACAGGTCTTTGCAGGCAAATCTCCCAGTGGGAGGAAAAAAAAAATGTCAATTTAAAGCATTGATTTCTCCACTGTAATTGCTTTTTTAGCATTTCCACACTCCACAGACCAACAAACAAAAGAGCCGGATTATTTTGCTCTCACCAAGATAACCTCTCCTGAAGTGCTGACAAATTTGCACTGTTCAGACTTGCCTTTCAGTTTTACTTAAATTGAAAAAATAAACCCCTCCAAACAGCAAAATTGACATTTACAGTAAAATGTCTTTGCTGCTACAGAGCCAAGTCACAATGAGATGTTACGTTTATTGCACTGCCCTCCACCAGGAAAACGGTGCTGACTGAGGTGCCAGGCCAGTGGCACTTCTTGGGACACCGAAAGGTTTCTCTGGAGAGTCTGAATATCTGCACCAACACAAACTCCTCTCCCATCAGTTCCCCTTGCCCATCCCTCATGTCTCCATCACTGTATTAACTCCCAGCTCCTCCACAGGACAACAGCTTCCTGCCCCCACAGACGAGGATTTCATCTGGTGTTCTGAAACATTCCCCAACCCTCTGCAAGCACCTGAAGCCAGATGTGCACAGCACAGCTGTTCAGCACTTGCTGCTTCACCTGTGTGAGCAACCCTGGACCTTCACCTTTGCATGTCACCACTTGTCCATCTGTTTTCATCTCCCATGTGGAATTGTCTTTCCTACTTCATATGTACATCCAAATTCCTCTTTTCCTTCTGTATTTATCTCAATTGCTGTTGTCTGTCTGTCTCAGAAGTAGCCTTGGCTACTTTTCCAAATACAGATCACAACATGGTGTCCAGTGCTGTGTGAGGACACACCAACTAAACTGCAGCGATGGAATATCTATTTTTTTTTTTTTAATCAGCAGATTTAATTCAGAAGAAAAAGGGTTTTTTTCACTTGGTCCATTCTTTGATAGAAAATAACATGGTTTGCAGTTACAGAATAAGGGCTTCATGTGGCAAAAATCACAAAAAAGCAGTCGGATGGTGCCTTGAAGAGGTATGCAGGATTACCTTCCTGACTCAGAAGCCTGAGCTCTTACCTGTTGTAACTATGAACAAGATCAAAAACACTCATGTCTGTTGTGTTGACAAACTTGCACTGGACAGGCAGGAACTCTCCATCTGCTGAGCACTGTGGGGGGCTCTTCTCCCCAAACCCGTGCAGGATGCGACGGTCTCGGATCTCACAGTTCCTTGGACCTGATGGGGAAAAAAGGCAATGTTTATTTGTGTATTAACTTCCCACAAATAGGTGAATGGCCACTCTGTTGTTTAAAAGGGGGTTACACTCATTTTATTGAACAGGGACACTGAGGTGCATCATCTTATTTTTATGAAGAGCAAGGCTTTGGACTCAATAATCTTACAGGTCCCTATTCACACCAAACCTTTCAAAGTTACAAAACTCATCATTTTGTTGAATATTACTTACACTTTGCTGGCTTTCCTCTTTGTCTGGTGCCATAAATCTCCATTCCTTCTGGATCTACACACCAGCACTGCCCCAGCTCCATGTCACACTGCACCTCATCAAAAGCCCCTGAATCCAGGCACTGAGGGATGTAGGAGATACTGCTGCTGTTGATGTATCTGCTCACCAAGATCCTCTGCTTCTGCAGCTGGCAAAAGGACAAGCCTGAAGTACCAGAGAGGGGCACTGTTAGAGGCATTGAATCATTTATTGAGGCAACATCTGAGTTTTCTCAGAAGTACAAGTTCTGAGTCTGCCACACAGGTGGCATGAGGACATTGATGGACTTGAGGTTATGAAAATTGGTACAGAGAAGCCCACCACAGGTGGGGTTGAAGCTCTCCAACTCAAAAGCCATTACACTAAATCAATTTTTTATTCACAATTTATCTTACTGGGACCTTCATAAATACAGACATCCAGGAGAATTAGGTTTCTATAAGCCCTGAATAAACTCCAGAACTTCCATTAGAAAAACCTAGCAAATTACCACAAACTAGAGTCCATCAAAGTCTGGGCCTAGCCTATTCTTGATTTCAGCAGTTCAAATGGAGCTTTAAATGGTTCTTTACTCAATCTGAGCAAAATTAGAAACTTTTTACTTACAAGATATGGGATATCCATTCTGTTTGCTTCCAGGAACCTCAACACCATTCTCATCTACACACCAACAGGAAAGACCATTCCTACTGCACTGGACTGTCCTGAAGAAGATCACAAGTAACATATTTTATTTTGTGTGTGTGGAGTCCTCAGTCAGTACTAGACATAAACAAAACCATATAGCAAACCAAACCATGTTAAATACTTTAAAATCACAAATAATGGAACTGGCAAGAGCTGCATTTCTGGTGACTCTAATCAGTGGGAGCCCTTAATTCTAGTAATTCTCTGAACTCTTCAGGAATTGCAGATATGTGACTTGAATTCATTGAGGAAGCAAGCAGGTTGGAAAGAACCCTAATTGTCATTATCTGAGATTCACCAAACACTTTGAGACAGTTTCTATGTCAAATCTAGAATGGTCACAGTTGCCACCAGAGGCAACAATGATAGTAAAAAAATTACAATCTGAACTCAGCCTCAACTTTAACTTTTTAGCTTCTTGCACCTTCAAGCAACATGCTGCTCCCTAAATCACTGCTCTTTGTATGTTTTTTAGTTCCTTTACTGCATTTGGAAGGAAACCTGGCTGTGCCACTTACAAGGGTGGGTAAGTTCTCGGTCACTTGGCTGAGCTGTGCCAGCTGGCTCACACATTCACCCATCAGCACATGGAGAAAGACAGCAAACTGCACCAAGTATTTAACGTGCAAATAATGCTGCCAAGATTAGCCTGTTAATCTTAGATTGAACTCTTAACCCAGAGATTATTTCCAACCACAGGGAATTAATTTGGGAGGGGCTGGATCTGCGACATTGCTCAGTGAAGTCACTTCAAGTCTCCTGCAGTCCTCATTCTGCAGTGCACGGATACAGAGGCTCTCCAAGACAGGCTAAAACTTTCATCTGCAATGAAAGGTCACATCATGCAGCAGCACATTAACAGCAGGGATGAACTACCTGAACTGGCCATCCTCTGAGCACTGAGGAACGAAGGCTTCTCCTGCTGAAAAAGCCTTTTCCCTCTGAAGTTCACATGGGCGCAGTGGTTGGGAATCGGTCTGATACTCTGAAAACAGCAAGAAGATAAACACCTAAGGGTGGTTTCCCCACAAGCCCATTCTTATCAAAACCCTGCTAGTGCCAGTGCTGCAGGGGAACAGTGCCAGGTTCAGGGGCCCTCCCTGGCTGTTTCCCCATCGCTCCTTGTGTGGGTTTCCATGTGGGACAGCACAGGGAGGTACAAACCTGCTGTTCTGCCAGCTGCAGGATGAGCACGTGGTGGAGATGCTCACGAACCCCTTTCCCAGGCCTGTGTTTAGTTGGCCTCAGCTCTGTTCTGTACTGGCATGGCTATAACTTTCTGGTACCTGGGGTTCTTTACTTAGTTGTGGTTATGACTACAAAACAGCCCTTTGCATAACCATACACATCACTACTAAAGTTTCTGAGTAATTATTCTTTATTGAAGCCAAGTCACTCAGTATTTCACCAAAAGGAGAGGTATTGCTTCTTAATCTCATGAAAGATTTAAAAATAATCAATTTCTAGCAGTAGCATCAGACCAATTCATGTTTAGGAGCACTCTCAATTTTCACTGGAGCAAATGATCAACTACTGAAGCCACCTAGAAAATCTTTAATGCATTCAAAGCTGCATTTGTTGTGTTTTTAGTAGAATGATGAAATTTATTAAGGTTTTTTTTTACAGATCTGACACTTTCTACACCCTCAAAATCTGATGAATGTCATGCTCTTGATACCACTGATTAGCTTATAAAAATACAGCAAACAAACCCACAGGTACAGCAATTTAGTCCAAAGGTTCACTTAAGCCAGTAATTTGGTCTGAGCACAATCACACACAGCAGTGTAAATACATCATAAGTACCCTGAATGCTTTTCAGCCTGAAATAATTTGCAGCTCATGGAACTTCTACTGCTGGAGATGGTTCCTGTGCATCTAATGCTTCTAAATCACATCTGTTTCTGTGAGTTTTTACTGTGTCCCCTTAAGACCATGTGAAAATTTTCAAGAGATTGCAAAATTTCAGGTGATCTCATCTATAGAAAATGACACGTAGGCAAAGCTCCCTATTTTCACCTCAAACATCAGCTGCCCTGGGATGTGTGGAGATACCTGTGCACAGTGCTAAAGATGGTCTACCAAGACATCTGGGTTAAATGACTAATTAATTCAGTGATTCAAATTGCTGGTTGTGCAGGACTATAAAACTCAGGCCAAAGAACTGGGGGCAGCACTCAGACTATCCAAAAACTTAAGGTTCAAGCCTAAATTAGACAATGGCACATACAGGTAGATGTGATGGAGGACCTTCACAACACTGCAGCAACACCTTTTCTTACCTATGCTCCTTCTCTAGCCCTTGAGAAAACAGTTCTTTTCCACCCAAAATCCAGGAGTACAAACTCAGGTAAGCCTGACCACTTACAGATCCTTACAGTTAAGTATTTAACCTGGAGCCCGGATTCAGTTTGCAGTGTTGCCCTGACTTTTGCAGTCTTTCTATGTCCAGATGTCTCTCTAGGACACAAAAAGAAGCACTCCAGACTTGAGTTCTCTGTCAGGTCATGCTGAGGCCAGGAAAAGAGGCCCAGCCATTTATTTCTCTCATATATATATGTTTCTAGGAATGACCATGGATTGGAGGATGAGGTTACCACCTCTTCCAACCACACTGGTTAATAGAACAGTCCATCAAACTCTCTCCACCTTGGAGAAAGAATGAAAACAATAAAGTACAGTTAACAAAACATGACTCTGTTTACAGAAAGTGTGTGAGAAACTTTATCAAAGAATGAAAACATAGAAAGACTGCAAAAGTCAGGGCAACAGCACAGCACTCAATAACCAGCTAGGTTTGCAGCATGCAAGGTTCAAGGTCATTGTGCTGCTCTGTGTTTTGTCCTGATGAAATGCATAAAGATCACAGACACCCTTGGACACAGGCAGAGGAGAAGGACAAATGTACTTACCAAATATATTGGCTGTTGCTATGCTTATAAAGCAGCAGAGGGTGTAAAATGGGATGGAGCCCATCTTGAGACGGGAGAGCCCCATCCCGTTCTGTCTGTGGGCAGCTCTGTGCACCCCACAGAGCCTTCACTGCCCTTTTATAGCACCCATCACGGGGATGGGTTCACTTTGTGCTGGTGGCTGGGCACAGAATGGGGTGAGTGACGCACACGATGCTTCTGAGCAGCCTGCAGGAGGCTCTTCCAGCTGGAACTGCCCTCCTGGCTCTCCTCAGCCAGCTCTCATCCCCGCTCCAGGGAGCACAACTGAGCCAAGCGGCAGCAGGCACAGTGGGTGCCAGGGGCTCACTTACTCCAGCAAATAAATTGAGCATATTGGCATGACCCCGGGCAGAGGTCTGGCTGTCACCTGCCCCGGGGAGCAGCCAGGCTCTGTGCTTCCTAGTGGAAGTGCACATTTTTGCATTCCCAGAGAGCTGGGCCTCCTGAGGGACAGACCAGAGTTAGGCCTCTGGGCGCTGCACATTAGGAGTGAACACAACTCATAATGTGGTTATTTATGAAGTGAAAAACAGGATGGAAGCAGCTCCACTGACTAAAGTGAGTTGAGGATCAGTCAATTACGTTCCATCTTTGGCTTTTACTCCCACTTGCACCACGCACTTGAACACAGCCAAATATGCAACAGAAGCAGCTTCATTTCTTGGGCTTCATCCTCCAGCTGTAGGATCAGTACGACCATGAAGCTTGTTAAGCCAAGCTTTTTGGTACTAATTACATGCAAATCCTCATCCTAAAACATATGGGAAATATTATTTCCTTTGTTCCAGAGCTTTACCTGTTCATTGGACACCTCTTATAACTGTGAGTCAGCATTTACTTGCACCAGGAATTATGAGAACTCACTCTCACTTGTACAAAGGTGGTTGATTAAATAGGCCCCAAATAATTACTTAAATAATAACAGCACATGTTTGAAGCTGGAATTAAGTTGATCTCAAGAAAAAGTGAGAGCAGCACTCTTGTTTGTGTTTCATGGGTACGAGACAGCCTAGAAACAACTCTGCTGATTCTCTCCCACAGATTGAAATTGTGCCAGCAGTGACCCAAGCATCTTTCTGTGCTGGCTGTAGACTGCTGCCATGCCATGGTGTTTGATGAACATAGTAAATATGATTTCCAAGAGCAGCACAAGCTTGCTTTAGCATGGCTACACTGTTAAAAATGAGTGGAACTGTATTTGGAATTTACTTTCAAGCAACATATTCTGGACTTGAGCTAAGTCAACTGTCTGCAGAAAGATCAAGCTGGGAAAAGATGAGTAACACGTCCAGTGTAGAGGACAGACCAAAAAAAGGCAACCTTTAGAGGCACAAAGATGACAAATCCTGTAAGAGCCCTGATCAAGCAGTCACAGAAAGAAACCGAATTTCTGGATTAGCATAGCATTTGTAGGGAAACATCCATGCAGAGCAAAAGAATCTGACTAAATAACCAGTGTTAGCACTAGGGTGGCTAAATCAGGAAAGAAGAAAAGCTTGACCATAACGTGTATTTCTGACCCAAGGATGCTCCAAGAGCCCCAGGTTTGTGTCTGACCCCTGCACAGTGGGGCACAAGAGGACACAGGGGAGCACAAGAAAAGCCCATTACAGTGCCACAGGCTCAGCAGGGTTGGTGCTTACAGGTGCTGTGATGTCTCCAAGGCAATGAAACATCTCCAGAGTGTGTTGGGGGTCTGTGAGTGATATTGATTTAGTCCAGTTTTCTAAAGTTATTAGAAAAATGTCATTCAGGTTCCTTGCACAGCAAATGGGGAGAGGAGTTTATTAAGGAAGCTACTTACTTTCCTTCTTTATTCTTTGCTATAAAAGGCTGATAATGGAGTGAGGCAGACAGGAAAGCAGGAAGTATCAAAAGGCTATTATTATCAGAAAGAAGCACAAACTCACAGTAACCACAGAGCGTTGATTCCCAAGATGACTTTTATTTCCTTCTGAAACACTCAGAAAACAACCTATGAACTACTCAAGTTGGGAAGAACAGCCAAGTCTTAAAAGTCTCTTAAAAATCCAAGAAAAGGAATTTTGGCAATTGGCATCACTTAAACCACTTCTAGATGTGCGTCAGACCAAGGTGGGCATCTTGGTACATGCACACTCAAGGGGATGCAAGAGCCCGTGGATTTAAAAGGAAAAAAAGTTGTTTACAAAGCAATATGTGGAATTCACATTCATCAGAGAAAAACAGGCACTTGTCTATGGCTGGTCAAATACAAAGGAGAAAAGCCTTGCATAACCCTCAGTGAGGGGACAATGGAATTGACCTCTATTTTTAGCACCTAAGATGGAATCTTAAACATCTTAAACTAGCTCATCAATTAAGAGCTAAAAAGGAGTAAGTGGAAAAGGTCCCTGTGGCCAATACAGCCTTAAACTATCGTGTCTTCAAAATCATTGCTGTAGTGCTAGAAATGAGGGTTTTGTTTGCTGTACACACTGGCAAAAGCTACTCAATCTACACTACAAACTATAAGTGTTATGGGAAAGACAAAGGTCAGTGAGATGAGACACTGAAATCACAAACCTCAAGGGAGAAGCAGACATTTATTCATTGTTCCAGTTTTGCATACACTTTCTTAGCAGAAGAGACAGTTTGTGCAAATGCAGTTTTACATATAGAAAGGCCCAGGGATAAATGATTCCTGTATATAAATACACAGACATCTGTACCCACAGAAAAGTTACTCTTACCCAAATAAAATTTGAGCCTGAGAAGTCAACCTTAGCTTAAAAAAAGAACTGGAGGGACCCTCCTGGATGAGGCAGCAAATTGGAAGCAAAAATTTTAAGAACTGAAAACATTGTGAAATTATGCTCACATCAATCAGTTCATTTATTTTAAATAATAAATTGTTTTTCTGTGTTAAATAAAGCACCAATGGTGGAAAATCCTCTCACACATTTTAAGAAACCTACATAAAAACAGACTAACACCATTTATTTCACTTACACAGAGAACTAAGGTTTACATTCAGCACATTTCTTTCCTTTCTTTCACAAGACCTTGTGAAGCACTTATCTCTATCATCTCTGATTAAGTCCTCATGTGATGCAAAATTGAAAGACAACAAGATGACAGTCCCAGATAATACACTTTTCAGTGTATCCACTTTATACATGACACGTTCTTCAAACTGAAAAATGATGGCGAAGTTTCAGTAATTTCCATGCTAAACTTGCCTAGATCAGAAAAGTGGGCACAGAACTTGTCAAATTTTAAATTATAATTTACCATTTGGAAAAGTGCCTTTGGTGACAGAAGGACCTTAAGAAGCCCATGTAAGAATACTTGAATGTGCATTTGTCCATGCAGGAATGGACCATTTCTAGGACAGGTAAAATGGCTTTTTTTTCTTACTTATTCATTGAAGATAACAGTTTTCCTCTATCCAAGAGTACCACAGTGATTCCAGGTAGAAAAATAGGTATTTAATTCTCACAACACCTGGGAGGCAGACTGGTTTGAAACCCCAAGCAGGAGCCAGGTCTGCAACCTGCAGTGACACACAGGATTTGTACCGTGAATCGATTCAGTATTTGACAAAAAACAGCTGAGGCAGTGAGAAAAGTCACACAGGGACAGCAAGAAGGTGCCAAACTCTTGGTGTTGGTGGGACAAAACTGCTTTGGGTCTTTTCAATAATGCAGTATTTAACCTTCTCTGGGCTAAAGGCAACGGTGTAGAGCCAGTGGAGTCAGAAAGGAAGTTCAAGGACAAACACAGCTCCTGCCACCCAACAAAGGTGTGAATTCAGTAAGCCACCAATGAAAAAAGGCAGATTAAACTTGGGGAGACCAGATCTGCCAAGTGACTGATAAAACCAATGGACTTATTAAAAATTTTGGTAAAGGAAACCTCAGTTTGCTAGAAGTGAAAGATACATTTAAGGAAAAGCCAATTTTCCACAGATATTTCATAGTATGTTTGTATAGATCTGACAACCTATTTCTACTGCAGACAAGACACTGGGCAGGCCAGATGGTTGGTCTGACTCGGGAAACCTCTTCTTTAGGAAGTCTGCTAATTAAAAAAAGTGTTTCACTGTGTTGCTCCAAGATCTGAATCTGGTCTTCTGTCTTGAATTTGAGAGCCTGCTTTGAGACTGTCCCTTCAACAAAGATTAAAATGTTTCAGAATTAAAATTTTTAAGTTCGTTAAATTTATGATCATATCTACTTTTTCTGAGAACAAAAAAAAAAAAATTCTGTATCAGTAGCTTAGTGAGATTCTGTCCAATTTCATTCATCTGCTGCTTATCATTTGTGCCTTTGTCCACAGCATGTCCAAAAGAACTTCCCTAGCATTGTTTGCTTATTTGTTTTCTACTACAGTAGTGTCTTGAACAACTTGTGGACGGTATTACAATAAATCACTAAAAGCAAAAACTGAAAGTTACTTTGTAATGACATTGTACAAAGGCACAAAACACCCTTAGAAGGCAGATGTCTGCCTTCTAAGGGTGTTTTGTGCCTTTGTACAATGTCATTACAAAGTAACTTTCAGTTTTTGCTTTTAGTGATTTATTGTAATACCGTCCACAAGTTGTTCAAGACACTACTGTAGTAGAAAACAAATAAGCAAACAATGCTAGGGAAGTTCTTTTGGACATGCTGTGGACAAAGGCACAAATGATAAGCAGCAGATGAATGAAATTGGACAGAATCTCACTAAGCTACTGATACAGAATTTTTTTTTTTT
>VZRO01006125.1:584630-653908 GCA_013397915.1 Daphoenositta chrysoptera
TTACTTATTCATTGAAGATAACAGTTTTCCTCTATCCAAGAGTACCACAGTGATTCCAGGTAGAAAAATAGGTATTTAATTCTCACAACACCTGGGAGGCAGACTGGTTTGAAACCCCAAGCAGGAGCCAGGTCTGCAACCTGCAGTGACACACAGGATTTGTACCGTGAATCGATTCAGTATTTGACAAAAAACAGCTGAGGCAGTGAGAAAAGTCACACAGGGACAGCAAGAAGGTGCCAAACTCTTGGTGTTGGTGGGACAAAACTGCTTTGGGTCTTTTCAATAATGCAGTATTTAACCTTCTCTGGGCTAAAGGCAATGGTGTAGAGCCAGTGGAGTCAGAAAGGAAGTTCAAGGACAAACACAGCTCCTGCCACCCAACAAAGGTGTGAATTCAGTAAGCCACCAATGATAAAAGGCAGATTAAACTTGGGGAGACCAGATCTGCCAAGTGACTGATAAAACCAATGGACTTATTAAAAATTTTGGTAAAGGAAACCTCAGTTTGCTAGAAGTGAAAGATACATTTAAGGAAAAGCCAATTTTCCACAGATATTTCATAGTATGTTTGTATAGATCTGACAACCTATTTCTACTGCAGACAAGACACTGGGCAGGCCAGATGGTTGGTCTGACTCGGGAAACCTCTTCTTTAGGAAGTCTGCTAATTAAAAAAAGTGTTTCACTGTGTTGCTCCAAGATCTGAATCTGGTCTTCTGCCTTGAATTTGAGAGCCTGCTTTGAGACTGTCCCTTCAACAAAGATTAAAATGTTTCAGAATTAAAATTTTTAAGTTCGTTAAATTTATGATCATATCTACTTTTTCTGAGAACAAAAAAAAAAAAATTCTGTATCAGTAGCTTAGTGAGATTCTGTCCAATTTCATTCATCTGCTGCTTATCATTTGTGCCTTTGTCTACAGCATGTCCAAAAGAACTTCCCTAGCATTGTTTGCTTATTTGTTTTCTACTACAGTAGTGTCTTGAACAACTTGTGGACGGTATTAAAATAAATCACTAAAAGCAAAAACTGAAAGTTACTTTGTAATGACATTGTACAAAGGCACAAAACACCCTTAGAAGGCAGATGTCTGCCCACAAGAGATGCCATCCCTGTGAACATGTTGTTGAGACATAGACTGTAAAGAATGAAGTGCATTGCAAAACTCAAACCCTGAAATTGTTAAAACACCAAAATAGTTCAGAAACAGAAAAATCTTCTGATCACTCTGCCATATACAGTAAGGAAATCAGTGCTGTAAATAATTTACTGAGTGTATCATTTGCTTAAAGGCTAAAATACAAGATTCCCTCAAGCCTTGCAGTGTAGAAAAATGAGTATCAATGACTGGACCTAACTATGGACTACAGACTAAACATGCAACTGAAGATTCCCTAATGCTTTAAACATACTCCAACACTCACTAGCTCACCAGAAGGAAAGTCCATGGAATGGGAGCCCAGGCACATAACAATCTCAACAGACCTTTATTGTGAGTATTAGAATGCAGTCAACATTATTGCTATAAAAAAACAAATCACAGAAGAAAGTATTTTGCTTCTCTCATAGAAGATTTAATCATAGTGCAGTGCTGCCTCTCTCAGAGTGTTTAGTGACAATACACTGACACACGTGGCTACAGCTGAACAGAGGAGGCTTGGCCAGTTTTCAAGAAAAGGAAGACTGCTGTTTGAAGCAAACAGCAATTGAACTAGCTTTAGTTATCCAGCCACAGAATAAGGGAAGGGAACTGCTGTCCTGAATGATTTTTCATGCTAGTTCATTTTCTCCATGTGGTATCCAATTTTTCATTTGGGTTGTTCAGGCTGGTGCAGAATGGCTGCCAAATGAACATTTGCACTCGGTGCAGTGTATTTTCACCATCATTACATGCTCTGTATTTGTTTTCCATATACAAACAGATATACACATAGTGTATAATATTTATTGCTAAAGACAGACCCCCACACCCAGCGCCCAGGACATAACAAAATATAACAGAAACCATTACTGAAGCATTTCAAACAGCCTCTGCAAAATCCTCACCTAAAACCATATGCAATCAGTACAACAGAAAAAAATTGAGCTGATAAAATGTGAGAATAGCAATGGGCATTTCAAAAGTGATTAAGCCTCTAACTTTATTAAGCACTCCAAAATTAAGGTGCATATACTGAAACATTTTTAAGCAGTAGAGCAAAAACCCATAGTTCCAGTGTTCTGAACCATCCTGCTTGCAAATGAATGGCATCATTGCACAAACCCCCTTAACACACCAGCACCTCCACAGAGCTACTGTTAGGGCAGGGCAGCTGGGATGGCCTGACTGCTCTTTTGGTTGTGAAGCCCCTGCCTGCAGAGTCCTGCCCACCCTCCACTTGTTGGTTTTTACATCAAGCTCCAGTTCAGTTCAGGATCTGTTTTGTGCCTTTTAAAGTTCCAGTGAAGAAAAATGGTTACTGCTTCCCTTCAAATAAAACGGAAAAATAGTGTGGTTTACAACATCAAAATACTTTCCTAATTTTACTGTAATGTTTGCATAACTCCTTGGCATCCCAACCCTCAGTTTGGTAAGGGGTGCTGGAGCCCAACAGTGCCAGAGGGGTTTTGCTGCAATATTAATTCAAGTCCAGTTAAGTTAGAAGCCAGATGGGAGTAGAGAGAGATCACCATTTGCACAAGACAGAAGAGGCTCACTTAAGGAACACAGCAAAACCAGCTGGAGATTTTGGTTATGGTGCACACACTCCAACCTTACACAAGTCCCAGGACACTCTGGAGATTGTGGAGAGAAGAGCTGAAGAGACCTTTCCCCAGGACTGCTTCCCACAGCAGCCAGGAAGAACTGGGCATGGGAACAGAGGAGTGAAACCCTCCAGGCACCACAGAAGCCAGAGTGCAGAAAGCTGAAGAACCAAAGGAGAAACAGATGCAAGCTGCAGAATGAACAGATGAGCACATGTAGAAGCTCAGAGACAAAATTAAGAGAGACAGGTGGCTGTCAGCCATACAAGATATCTGCACCCATGGAAGAACAGTTTCAATTCTTTGCCACCCACCAAACACGGGAAATCTATCAGAAAATTGCAACCCATCTTCTTAGTCTATTTTAAAGAAAACGACAGGCTTCTACCACTGTAAATCACTCCACAGCTGAACAAAGATCTATGCATCTAAGGCCAGAATATCCAAAATATGGGCACTATTCAACCTACAGCTACCCAAGAAAAGGGTTAACAGGAAGCATCTCACAACCCATTCCCTGTGATATGACCTGAAGTATATCCATTTTGTAACCAGCACGTGGCAGCCCAATCATGTCATACCAGACCACAGCACCAACACTGTGTTTCATTTATGACTGCAGTATTGCTGTCCTGCTGCCATCACTGCAACTGAAACACAGAATTCCTGATGTAGATGTCTCCAGTATGGTCACAAGTAGGAGCAGCCTTTGAAATGAAATCACCCTGATACATCCATTAAAAAAACAAACAAACAAAAAACCCCTAACTAACCCTCAGAGAAAAAGCTCGGCATTCAAAGGCTCCAAAAGTTTGCCATTTGGCTCTGTGAAATCACAAGAGGGTTCTGTAAAATGACATTTCCCTTTTGTCTATTACTATTTAGAACTCCTATTCAGTGAAAGGCTGCAAATTTAAACATTTTGCCTTTCTGTGCACATATATCAAACAGTCCTTGCACTGCCATATACTATTTTTTCCTCAGAGATGGTCTGTCCCCTCCGTCAAACAAAGCAGTCACAATTCACACCCCAATAACTGATGTTGCAAACAGACTGAGTTGAATCCCTGGCTTATTTAGAGAGGAAGCAGGAAGAGAGATGGAAAATTATGCCTACAGGAGTAAGATTCTCTTGATAAGATTCTCTTGATAAGGCCAACTAGGAAGAAACACTGGTAAGAGCCAGATCACACTGGGGTTGACTGGCACACGAGCAAAGCAATCAACTGTAGGTTACATTCTGTGCAAAACACTCAGCATTTTTATGGCACTTGACTTGTGTTTAAAAGAAAAACCTCAAAAGCATCCCAAACCTATGAATACTCGAAAAACTGGGGTCAGAAACTAATGTCCACATGTTACAGACCAGCACCACGACTTGAGAAAGCAAACTCAGACAAGTTTGTGAAACATTTGAGCAGTACATGATGTATCATACACAGCACGGTCCGTACGGACACCAAGATTGTATTTCTTAGAAGATATGAATGCTTGCAGGAATTTTATAATACATGACTACACAATGAACATAAAAAAAATACTGAACAGATTGTTTTTGTAAGCACAGTCCATCCTGAACAAGGCAGGATCTTGAGGGGTAAAATTACATATTCGTGTAAATTAAGAGGCCATTACACATACAAACAAAAGACACATTAAAGCTGCAAGGGCAACTTCAACTTTGACCTCAGGATTTCCTTTTCAGGATACCATTCCTCCATCTCTGTAGTAAGAATAAAACCTCTGTCCTCCCCCCTGAACTCTCCAAGTCCACCTTCACCTTCAGTAACATTTACAATTATATTACATCACACACATGCACACACATTGCATAATATTGCTACAGTGTATGCTGTATAAATTCTGTAAATACACTCCACTTTGTTTCAAAGTAATTCATCTGGATTTACACTTCTCTTATACAGTACACACAGTACCACATTCAAGGATATGCAGCAAGTGAATAGTCTATAAAAAAGTCTCACATATCCAAAAGCAAGTAGGTCACTCAGCTATTCATGTTTTAAGCAGTTATTTAAGCATCAACTTAGAGTATTTATTAACAGTTGCTATAAAATGCCAACAACTTCTCAGCTCTTATGTTCTTTCTGCATTATGGAGTTGCCAAACATTCCATAATTCCATGTTATCCCGCAGCTCGGGGATGTCTCCTACAAGCTTGATGTGGGAAGACTTTTTAAATAGCAACTGCTCTGTAACAGGAGTTTACATTTTGCTTTGGCCATCAGGAGTGATAACTCACTTCAGGTATGACAGACAGAGAGGAAAGGTCAGGGTAGGTTTACTTTAGCAATGAACCAGCCATGCTGCTTTCTTTCTCAATAATGGTTTTATCATAAAAGTTCAATGCACTGGTTGCAGTGTCTTTCCCAGATAATCCATCTTTGGCACATTTTTCAATTGTATGCATCCTTAAAAGGCATTCCAAGATTTTTTGATGGTTTGTACATAATAATAATCACTTCTTTTTTACATTTGTATGTAGATCAGGAAGAAAAGTGGAAAATGTAGAGTATGCAGAATAGTTTTAATAAACAGTTTTACATACAGTACCTTACATATAGAACAGTGTGTTTGCAAATTTAAATAATTTTTGAATGTACAGTGGCTTGTACTCTTATCAAAAGGTAAATTCAAGTTTACTGTCTATCGGTTCTAAAATGCATTTATACAGATAACTAGAACTGATAAACAGATGTGAGGCATAAATGTTCAAGTATCTTAATGTCCTCAGTTAAATAGCCTCCTTTTAACAGTCATATTTTACAAATTTCAAAACCTGTACATACATTATTTTCAATTTTAGAAACTGCTTGTTAAAAGGTAACATGAACCACCAGTTCTTGTAGTCTATTGTAATAAAACTAGACATGTGTAGATAGAAACGTGCATGGTATGTATGTATGTACATGTGCATTTATACACATATACATACACACAGACATGGATGTAGCACTGGGAACAGTGGAAATCATCAGCACAGGAAAAGTCCTGGGCTCAAAATCCAACAAGAGCTAACAGAGCAAGTAGGCTGCCTTTGGTTTCATGACATTTTGTTCAGTGAAGCTGAAAAATTTTATAAAAACAACTTAGATAAGGTATCTTGTGATTTTTTCCTCTAGTGGTTTAGAATATTCACAGCCACAGACAGTTTTGCTGCTCTTGTCATTCCACATCCCCACTGCGAATGGTGAAGTTTTCAGAGGGCCAACACCGTAACAGAGCTACCCAGGAAAAAAAATTGTACCTTGATTCCTGAATACTGCTATAGAACATAAAAAAATACAAACTAGATACAATTTTGGATGGATTGCTGGCACCGAGTAGGACTTTGGAAAAAACCTTCGCATAAGTCATAATCAAACTCTCATCCCAGTGATTTTAATATTATTTGGCACATCTGACCATTATTTGCCACTTCTGTTTTAAAGGAGCCTAGGGGTGCTGTTCTAGGGATTTCTATTTAAAAAAATATTTTAAAAGGGAGACCATGACAAGTAATTTTTTTTAAAAATCAAAGCTAATATGTTTGTTTTCCTGAACATTCATAAGAGAAAGAAATAACCTAAAAACCTTCCTTGTAGAGAAGATACAGCTCTCTCTGTATCTACCTTTCACTAGCAAGATAAGAGGATTGCATTTTCAGTCAGCTGAATTCTGCTAATTTAGAAATGTTGCCAAGGGTTTCAAAATTGTAGCATTGCTCTTCATTGAGTTTTTGTTTGTTGAATTTTCTTGTATCTGGGAATTTACTTGTTTAACATGTTAAAATCCCGAGAAACTGACATTTCTCAGTATATTATATACAATTTTGAAGCCTGGACATTGAATATTCATATTTTCAATAAAACAGATTCCTGACTCTAAACTTCCTCTCTTCTTCCTAAAGCTTCAGGCTATTAATGTAATCAGCAAAGAACCAGATAAACGCTCAGCTTTTTGCTGCCTTCCTGTCAGTCTTGTGGCTAATAAGAAAATTACTGTAAAGAACCTATTTTTACTTCTTTATTCTTCCTTTTGTCATACAGAGCAAAGAGTTGCTATCTGCTGTACTTTTCCCATGTCAATTAAGAGCTGTTTGATACGTCGCTTGAGCTGAGGCAATCTTGCCAGAGGATCTGGTGGTTCCAGTTCTCCAGTGAAATCAAGCCAGCTTTCTAAAACTACAGAAGGAAAAGGAAGAAGTTGATTAGAATAAGTCTTTGAGAAACAATTCCCATAAAAATTAAACTTTTCTTTCTTACATTGTCTTTCATAAAAATGGAAAATATACTGAGGCTGTGATTTTTATTCAACAGAAGAAATTTTGTTAGGGAAACACCAACTAATTCTGTATTTCTTTTGAACAATCCAATCTTCTGATTTGATTGTTGCTATAAAAAGGTACCTGGGAATAAATTATACCCTTGGCTTACAATTTACCCTCAACACACATAAAAGCAATTTCTGTTCATGGTCTTCTCTGACAGTTCTGGAACAGAAAATGCAACCCTTAAACACAAGGCTTGCTTCTGCCACTTTAACAAGCTCCTGTGGATAAGGTCCAGATTACAGCATGGTTTTCCAGTCTTCAACAAATGTTTTCAAGGAATTTCTCTGCTTGTAGAAACAGAGAAGGTAAAAGGTCAACCCTGTTAGTTTAGAAACACTGCCTAGGAAAAGCAGGGATACTGGAAGTAAAACTGCAATTAGAAATAAGACAATTTTATTTGTTAAAAGATTAATTAAGGACTCCTATGATTAGCCTACAAGCTCCCTTAATTACTTGTTTCTATGACTGGCAAGTCATAGACACCCATGTGCTACAATATTCTCAAACACTATAATTTGAGTCAAGTTTTCTCATGAAGACTGAATTGTCTTCATGAAACCACTTGCTTACTAATACATAAAAAAAAAAAAGTTGAAGGCACAATAAACACCTTTTTTTCCCCTAAATATTGTCAATTACTAGAACAATCAGGCAAAAATTGCTCCAGGCATAGAAAAAGCCATCAACTTTATGACCCATATCTGGACAAAGACCAGACAAGTTATCTAAGCTTTCTGAAGTCTGAGCCTGAGCTTAGGGGTTCTGTGTGCTTGAGCTACTTTACTGGGCATTGAAAACTTGTGGAAGGGGGTGGGGAGATCAAGGGTGCAAGCTCTGCTTATAATTCTGGGACCCAAATTTGAACAGAATACTTAAAAATCCATCCTCAGTGCTTCAGGTCACTTTGAACACATTAATCATGAGAGATGCTGCTACAGGTGTATTAACAAGTAATCTGGCAATGCAGTTACCATCAACTTCTTTTTCAATCAGGTCCATTCTGCTGGTGACTTCATTCTGTACATTCTCTATGTGGGTGAGGAGATTTAGCTGCCATTGAAGATGTGTGTCCACTTGTTCTTCTGAGCCTTTTCTTTCATTACAAACAAACACAGTGTTTCCTTCAGCAGAATTCTTCATAGGAGCAACAGAAAGAAAAAAATAGCCATTTAAGATTGTTTTTTGCTTTGCTTTAATTTCTGGTGTTGACTTCAACATTTGAGTCTCATGATAAACTCTGCTGGCTTAGAACTGTACTTTTGTATACATGACAAAAAGCATACTCAAAAAGTCATATACCATGACACATCAATAGACTAAACCAAACAAAATGCAAATTCCACATAAATAAGCATCTATATCTTTTGCCTCATTTCCCTAATACTGAGGTTTATCAGCTCAAATACTTTGTTTAATGTAGTAAGACAAATTGTGTTTACATCCCTTTTTTATATAAATAGCAACTTAAATCATAAGTGCTGAACTGCACAGGTTTACTGCCACCAAAAATGTGCAAAATCCTAAGGTTTGTTTCCATGGAAAACTCCCTACAATACAGTAATGCCTAAGATGCCAACAGTCACTATTTTGCACAAATAATCCAGACATCCTATTTCACAGAATCCCAGAATGGGTCAGGTGGGAAGGGACCACAGTGGGGTCATCTGGTCCAACCTCCCTGCTCAGGCAGGAGCATCCCAGAGCACTTGGAACAGGATTGTGTCCATATGGTTCTGGAATATCTCCAGTGAGGGAGAGACTCCTCAACCTCTCTGGGCAATCTGTTCTGTTTGCTGATGAAGACAAACAACTTCTCTTCCTACCTGCTATGACCCCACCTACCTTGCAAGCACAAGACAGAAGTGAACATGTCTGGGGACAGGTACAGTAACGTGCAGAGTTATGCAAACATTGTATCTGAGGAAGATTGACTTCTTAGAAATAATTAGTACTTTCACAACAAGCCAGAGATAATACACAAGCTCCATATCTTTTTATATTTGATGTTTCAGCTATTGAATGGAAGTAGACCAGATTTAATGAGTCCAAATGCTCAGCATCTCCAGTAATTAGCAGGATTAACAGCTTCCATTTTATATCCACCATGACTTCATATCCAATGAAGTTCTTTCACTATTGAAGATTCTATTTTAAGGACTAGAATGCCATATACATGTGCTCACACAGTGTCACTTCATGTGAAATGCCAGAGCAAAGAGTGACTTTAATTAATTAATTCATTAATACACTTCTCTGACAAGCTCAAGCTAATTTTCCACACCACATAAGAAAGAAATGGTGTTAGGTCTGTTATGAAAATATTTCTGTCTCCAGTCAAGTATGGGAAGAGTGAGAAGAGAGGTAAAGAAGAAAATGGGAACTTAAGCAAAAAAAATCCAACTTTAATTTTAAGCTTAAAATCAGTTAAAAAAACCCAGCCAAACAAATAAAATTCTGACTGACCTGAAGGCAGCTTTATTAGCAAGTCAGATGGGACAAGTGTTGTTAATACTCATAATGTTCAGTAAAGGAGTTAAAATTATGTATCTGAGATTTTATTTGAAAGGTATGAGAATTTTAATGCTTTTCTGATATTTAAAATCTCTCTTCTCCGAGGACATCAGGTTTGCTTCCACAGTGTTTTCAGTATTCAAACTGTTAGTAATCTTATGAAAAATATTTCCAATTTAAATAAGAAATGCTCTATTCCAATTTTCAGACCCACAACAGGAATGCCATTTTTCCCATGCTGTATAAGGATCCAAGACCAAAATTCTAAATCCAAAATCATCTTTCAGCCTGCTTCAATAAGTTAGAGAAAATGTCAAAGCTAAGTAACTTAATATTTAAATAACATCATAAGTTTTTTTCCTTCTAATGACCTGTATATTTATTCAAATGGCTAGTAAAATGCTTCTTGAAAAAAATCACAAAATCCAGGTTCTTCTCTAAGCTACAGGATCAACATAGGCAATCAGGGAGTGATGGCAGGAGAAAAGTGCAGGACACAGCTTGTGCACAGGAAATAACAGGAGGTTCAGGTGGGGAAGGCTTGTGCTTTCAAAAGCAAAACCAAGGAAACTAAATACAATTTAAAAGATAATGCATAGCCCAAAAAGGGACTTGATAACAGACAATCCAAACTATTTGTAAGAGAAAAGGAAGTATGTAACAGAACTGCAGATCAGGGTAAGACAAAACAGTATGGAAAACCGGAATATTCAAGGCTCTGAAGAAGGCTAGAAAGGAAAATTCAAAGCCCCAACCAAACTTTGACAAGGAGAGGAGAAAAGGTACGTTACAGAGCAGTCAGATCATTTAAAAATGGTCCTTCAATGTCAGTTTTAAGGTGAGTGCAAACAGGTTCATGGAGAAATCCAAGAGAGCTCTTCCATGCCTATCATGTTTAGGTAGAAGGCCTTATTTTAGTATCAAGGCTGACTCTACTGGCAAGGTGATTAAGGTGTCCCCAAAGGAAAGAGCACTCTTAAACCAAGAAGAGATCTGTTTGGGACAGTATCGAACAGAGCTGTTTAGATATGTGCTTGAATGCCTGAAGGAAATATTAGTTTTGTTTCACTGCTCATGCATATTTTCCTTTAATTCTAAATGTCTTTATACTATTTATACTATTTACAATGACAATTTAAACTGCTGTTGGAAGGCAAGTGTATTTGACACTGCTGCACATCTCCTTACTACAAACCTGAATATAGTCATGAAATTTAGCTTACAAACAGGTATTTCTAACTAGAATGAACCAGAAATTCCCCATTAAGAGTGTACAGCTTACATACCACATTTAGAACTAAAATTAAAAAGAAAAAAGATGTATCATACTCATTTCTTCCACACCAGAAACTGCACTTCAAAAGAGGGATGAGTTGGACGATTTATCCTCACATAGTTGGTATTGTAGAAAACAGAAAGGTTTGGTTCTCTTTGGTTTTTGCTCAGAGAACTCTTCACTAAAACCAGATTAACAAGTTTCAGACCTTTTCCACTAAATAATGGATTTAAACCATTAATGTAAAAATGAGAAAGATGTTTAAACAGCAAAATATAATCCTGACTAAAAACGTTTCATTAAAAGAAATATGCAATATAGAAGACTGAAGAGCAGTTGCCCATGAGGTGAAATTAGTTGGTCAGTAAATCATTACTTGTGGATAGCATTCTAGGTAGCATTGCTATTAAAAGAAGAACACAGTACAATAATAAACACTATGAAAAAAACCCTTGGTTTAAAAAACAACAACAACAAAACCCCTAACACATGTAGATAATCAAACTCAGAGAAAAAGGGAAACCTGTCCCATTTTCCTCACCTTGCAAAAACCACATAAGCTGTTCCAAGACCCTGCATATTAAGAATAGGGTTCTTTTCTCTCAAAACATTAGACTGAGAATAAAGTTTTAGCATAGGCAATACCTTAACCATACTTTGCATTTCATACACCAGCTGAAATGAACATACTTCACCTGGAAGTATTTCAATGATCCAACTTGGCTTCCAGTAATTTCTGCTGATTTATTTGATAGAATATATCAGCTGACAGCAAAAAACATTTTTAAATAGGTGTATGTACTTCAGTTTTATCAGATTGAACATACTTTTCCAAATAAAATTTCCCAGATGAAGAATGATACTTACCTGCTCATTCATGCCACCATCTTTAAAAGAATATTGTAAACAGTTTTTATTCTCTGTGTGATATTCCTGATCTTCCTCAAAGCTACTTGTGTCTTCATCATCTGAGCTCATGGGGTCAGTGAGTGCTTTGTAGTCTTGACTAAAACTCTGTGGTTTTTGGTAACTGTGCTCACTTGTGATATATGTTTCTTCCATCTTCTGGGGTATACTGGGAGGCTCTTTATGGTTTTGACTATGACATGTCCTTTCAGCTGGATTCACAGCATCCTGCAAAGTCACTAATTTTTTCTCTACCCCAACAGTTCTTTGTTCTTGTTCTTTTCTCATCCCTGAATAAGCCCAGAGATGAAGGTCTGGGTGATGCTTATTTCTGCAATGAAGGGGAGGGAAAAAAAAGCAAATTACAAAGAACACCACTTAGAGCACTGAACTATCTAGCAGCCAATTCTCCTAGATCTTAGCTACTCATAAGCAACATTATCAAACATGAAGTAATCCTAGGTCAATCAACAATTTAAGATAAATCTAGAATGTCCCTTTAACACAAAATTTACCAAAAAAAAATCACCAATAACCCCAACAGACCGTATCTGTTTGGGTGTTGAACACCTAACTCCCACTGAAGCAGAGGGTACTCCATATCTTGCACTTGAATTATTTAAAACATTATACAAGAAAGAACTTCAATGTGAGAGAAAAATGTGTATGGAGTAATGGTCGTCTCTGTCACCTGAATTGATAAAGCTGGAAAATAAACCCTGGAGGACTGGTACTTACTTCAGGATGCCAATCTTCAGCTGCAATCCATGCAGTATTTCAGTTACCCCATACACATCTGCCAGTAGGTGATGTGTTGACACGATCTTTTTGGCATTAAGATGAGAGTAGTTCTCTTTCAGAAACGATAACCCACACATGTGTCCATTGTTTAGCCAGTCTTTGTCATAGAGATATTTGGCACTCCACCTCTGTCCTGGGGTAAGCAATAAACAAATTGAGGGCCATCTAAAGCCACAGCAGAATTATATTTACAACTAGAGTGCTATAATTATGTGCTGTACTTGCCTAAATATCTCCTAACATCCATGAAAGGATGACACAAAGAGCTTGCTATTAATATATTAAAATTTAGTTTTTGTGGATTAAGAGGAAAGTCTTAAAATTTATGAGAACGAAAATAAGCCTGAAACCTCAGGACCCCTCTAAATGGCATTTGAAATTAACACCTAATCACCTTTGCAATCAAATGATATGATATTAAGATCTGTGCTGTTATCAAAATAAGCACCAAAAAAAGAGTTTACATTGGCATCTTATTTATCTAAATACTGCAACTTTAAAAAAAAAAAAAGCCTAAGTTACCAAGAGAAATGTTAGAAAGTGGATTTTATATGGACATATCCAAAACACCCAGTTTGTTTCTAAAAGACAAATGTTTTGCTTCAATACTGAAGTCAATATCTATTTATTAGAAGCCAGGAAAAAGCTTCAGGAAAAGCAGGTATTTCAAAGTAATCTGACAGCAGAACTCTTACACTCTCCCCTTTGAGGTGCCTTTCCCCAGACTTCTAGAGAGGATATTGATGTATGTGGGCCTCAGGTCTTCCCTCCTATGGGGAACAGTCTTAACCCAACCAGCAGGAATGACTATTCAGCTAATGCTTCTACAGTAGCTAAATAACTACTAAAAAGCCCAAACAAATCCAAAAAAAGCCCCATAACAAAACAAGAACCAAAAAGCCCACCCAAAACTAGAAATGCATAATGCTAATTATTGCAATGTTATTGTCTACAACAAGGAACCCAGACGGACTGATGACAATATCTTACACTTGATTTCAAATCATACTATCATCAAATACAGAACAAAGAACAGGTTGATGGAAGCCCTTCATACCTTTCAGGAGAATACCCTGTCTATCTCCTTTTTGCCCATTATCCCAATACACTTTAAAATACTGACATTGAGAATGACTTTTTTCTCCTGACATAGAAAGAAAAGAAGTAATGGTTAGGAAGGGAGAGAAGATAAAAATTAGGGACACAGACTCTGCATAGCAGGGGAAAACGAAGTACCTAATACAGTGCAGGGAAAGAACACAAGACAAATTAGCTGGGTTTAGTAAGAAAAAGCTGGGCTGCTCCAAGAGACACCACACAGAACTATCAGACAAGACTCTCTACCACCAGTTTCAATTCACACTGGGGCATATGGAACCAGCTCTATTTTCCTAATATTTCATCTCAAAACCAGCTCATAAAAACTCTGCAAATGGTTTTTATATTTCACTTCTCAAATTTAGAATGAAAGTAAATTTGAGGTTGTAGTCTCATTGCCCTTCTGAAACAGCTGGAGTGCTGGATATTTCACCAGAAGACAGGTATGTGCATTTCTATCAATTGTCAGAAGAAAATACAAAAAACTTTCTTCCAAATTCTTTAGTTTTTCTCCAAATAACTTAAGAAAAATGTATTTATCACAGAATAATTTATAAATCAACATCCTCCTAATCAAATGTATTCGATTTAAAAGTAAACAGAGTTTTCCTAGTTCTTGCAAATTTAACCTAACTATCTGAAGTTCAACATATGCTGTTTGTGCACTATTGTTTCCTCTAAGATGTGTTAGATTTTTCTACATTTGAAATAGAAAGTTCCACACTTTTACACAATTCTGGTAAAATGTAAACATTTAAAATTGCAATTACTATGAAATGCCATCCACAGCATATTTGAGTGTACTGTGGTACTGAGTCCTTTTCCTCTAAGAAAATATTTAAATGAACAAATGTGATTCCAAGCATTGGCAAAACAGATCCCTGAACAAAAATTATTTCTTTAGAAAGGCTTTCCAGACTACACCAACATAAAAAAGTGCTAAGGTTTGGGGGAAATTAAGTTTCCACAAGTAAAGCAATGGTAACTGAGTTCATGGATAAGATTTAGCACAGCTGACCATGATGTTACTAACACAAAAGTAAGTTTCTGCTCAGAGCCAAACTTAGAATCACTTGCCCCAAAGAAGCATTACACGTAACACAAAACAGACAAAGCTTGAACAATTTAAGCAAATTCATAACATATCTGCTCAAAAATCCCAAGCAGGGCTGCAGATGAAGGTGTTTTATGCATACCTGGTGGATCTCTGCAGATGTAACAGATGTACTGCTCTGGAATGCTGTCTTCCAACAGTCCCATGCATACACTGTGCTGCCAACACAAGCATTCTTCACACTGACATCAGAAAAAAACAACAAAAGCAAAAACTAAAACTGAGACAAGTAGATGCAAAAACTCAGAAGCTACTTCTTGTATCATCAAAATGCAGAGAACAGCAGTTTAATTTAAATAGCTGGTCTGAGCAAGATTATTTTAGTTGGGCAATCTGTGTTTGGGTAGACAAAGACATCAAGCTAAAAAAAGAGCTCTAGATCTGAAAGTTACCTCAACCACAAACTCCAGACTGGAAAAAAAAAAAAAAAGAAACTGAAGATGTAATATTTAATAGTATTTTATTACAACATTCAGTATTTTAGCACCTACATATTTAGTAGTGAAACATAAGACAGGAGTATAATATTACAGTAAAGTAGAAAGATAATGTAATACATTACAGCATAACAGTGAAAAGTAGAAAACTCTTCAGTTTAATTATTTATATTTACAAAGCATCTCTCCAGTGCGCTAGAAAGATGTGCTTTTAATATCTCACCAATGGAAAATCTAAAAGAAAAAGAAAATGAAGAGAAAATGAAGGAGGGGAAACAAGAGAATAGGAGAGCAAAATAGAAGTGGTAAGACATGAGAGCCTAGAAACAGCAAACTGGTTGCTCTCAGTGAGACAAGCATGAAGAGGAAAAATCAGGCTGCCATTGGACTTCAAAAACAGGCAGGAAACTACCTCTTAAAAAGATCCTTCCCTTTCTCAACTCTGTGCTCACCAGCGTTTTAAATATCTGCTGGCTCACTGCTGAAAATCTCCACTCTTTGCTCTGACATGCCTTTGAGCATCAAACTGTTCAAAACACCGAAGTCACCTTTCCTGCTGTCACTACAGCTACAATATCCTCTGCTGTCTCCAAAGATTGCTACACCAGTCCGTTTTTCCACATTGTTACCACAGCCCAACTCCTGCTGAGTTCCTCCAGCTCAGCCCTGCAGTTCACTCTGCTCCCAGACAGATCCTGTGTGCCTCCACTGCCAGGGCTCTGTCAGTCCAGAAGAGTGAGTCCACTAACACAGGACAGCCCTACTTGGTTCCTTTAAATCTCAGCTAAAAGGCTCCATACTATCAACAGGAACTGTACCACAGTAATAGCTGAATACAAACCTTTTTTTGAATGGGGGTAAAAAACAAAGGAAGTTCATGACCTTTTTAAAGTTATTGACAACCGAGTTCTTCCTTACTGCTTTTTGTGTCTGATTTATTCCCTGCATTATTAATTCCTTGAGAAAAGAACTTGAAATTACTCATGGATGGGAAATGCTCTGCTCCTTGGATTACAAAGAAATAAGCAGCAGGAGTTGCAATCCATAAACACCTGAATGCTGTGAAGATATGGTATACTCTTCTTCCCTTTTATCTATACCAAGTTAAGATGTAAATTCTCAGCAGTTTCTAAAACCTGGTAGTGATACCCAGTGTGAGAGAAGTGCTATTCTAGAGATGAAACACACATCACAGTACTGACAGCATTTAGTGTCTGCACAGGAGACATGCTGCACACAGAGGAGGGACATTTACAGTGAGCAGAGAGGTTTCTACAAGTGGTACTACAAAGCACAAGAGCCAAACCAGAAGGGCTCTTATAATCAGGATGGTCTGGGGAACAGAAGCAATGGTTTGTGTGTGGCAAAGGATACTTTATTCCAAATTTATCAGCTGACTATAAAGAAAAAGGTTATCTTTCCTAACAAATTTGTCTGACATATCAAATTTCTAGAGAAACCCCATCCTAGAGCAAGAGCTCTGCATCCACTGAACAGAGCCAAACCAAGTGCAGAACAAAGAAATATTTCGTTCTTGTTCACTTATGTACAGCTCTCTACATAATTTCAGTCTGTGACATATCAAAAGGGCACCTTTACAAGCAAAACATTCACATGGAAAATATAACTCCACACACCAAACTTCTTTACCTGAATCATAAAGCCATTTTCTTCATCAAGTTCACAAATGCATCTAACAATTTCATTGAGAGCATCGTCTTCATCCTGAGACTCTTCAAAGTTAGTTGAATCAAAATCCTGATTGTATTCGTCACCACTAAGTAACAAACTCTCCGTGGAAGAATCATCCAAGAACTCCACATCTGAAAGGTCTGATAAAAATATATACATGTGAAACTGTGTGTGGAGAGACACAATAATTCACAGAAATACAGGGAGCTTTGACAGTTAAAAATCTTAATCTGCATTAGCAAATAAATGGCTCTCAAACACACTGCTGGTGTATGAGATTTCAAGATGAATTCTGCAACGTGCCTTTAACGTGCTCTCCTCAGATGCAGAGTAGCAACACTTAACCAAAGCAAGTACAATGTAAGCAGCTCGAGGAGTGTAAGCATTTTGATTTAAATAGACGAAGGATAAATCAGTCACCGCATTTATAGCTACAATCCCAAACAAAAACCAAATTATTTCCTTTAAAAGTCTCTTTCTTAACCAATTAAACCTATAAACTGAAATTTGCTGTTCATTCCACCTACTTTCTCCACTAAGGTCAACAGACAGGATAGCTCTTGGGTACTGGTATGAAGTGTTCTTGTCTGAGAACATGCTGCGCAGAGTCAGGGAGCTGCCCGAGGACCGTGTCAAGGGAGAGGAGCACCTGTCCAGGAATTCAACAGAACTGTCTTCATAATCCGAATAATCTGAAAAGTTAAAAGAAAGGAAGTCGCTCTTACAAAAGTAAAATTCATGATAAATGCAAAAAAAACCCCAAAAGAATATTGTGTATAGATTATGCTGCAGCATTATGTTGACAAGTGAAGAATATCAGCGCTGACGTATCAGGATGATGAAACTGTAAATAAGAAATGGCAAAAGCTCTTCATAACATTTTACTAAAAAAATTTCAGTAAGAAACATAATCAAGTTTGATAGATAAAAGAAGCATCACCAATTGTAACTCCCCCACCTCTGAATGTACAGAGGGGTAATTTTTCCTAGAATATTATGCAGTCTTCCTTTTTCTACAAGTCAGCCTGAACCATCTGCTATCCTTAGAGATGATACTGGTGACTCTTTTGCCCTAGGTCTGCTTGCAGCACTACCAGCATTCTACCTAGAAGCAACCACAGATGACCCTGTCAGTTTAAGTGATAAAAGCTTGTCTGCACCCCTGCAGAGGAGCACAGGGAGCCCAAAGGAAATTGTCTTTGGATCTTTCCAGACCCACCCCAGGAGAGTACACATACACAGGCCCAAAGGAGGAGGATGAGCAGGCAAACAACAAACACACCCTGGCCAGGCCCCTCTCAGACTTTCCCAGCAGTGCCATCACCTCCACCATCCATGCATGAAACCCATCACGATGTGTTTCCCACAGCAGTTTTCTGGATCATCTTCTGGACTATGGGCAGTTACAGCCCAGTGGGCTGCCAGTGGGAGACACTATGGGATGTGGGGGAAAGTATTTTTGGTTTGCAAATGACTTATTATGAAATGTTTAGGGAAGAAAATAAAGGTGGGGAAAATGGATAGACTGAAGTGATTTGGGGAGGAACAATTATGGGGAGAAGAGGGGAATAACAGGATATAAAATGCCAGTTATGAATTAATGGTTTTGTGGTCAGTACACTTGTCTGGCCATGCCCTGCCTCCAGGCTGTGCTGGCAGAGGTTATAAGTCTCCCTCCTCGGAGCCATTGAAAAGTTGTCTGGACATAATCATGGGCAACCAGCACCAGGGCAAGTGGGCTGGACCACTGCACCTCCAGAGGTCCCTTCCAACCTCAGCTATTCTGTGTTCTTGTTAAATCTCATTTCCATCTCTTACACGGGGGCAGGGCTCTCCATTCAGGGTTCAAGTGTGTCCATGGCCTGTGTGCCAGCAAATGGAGTAGGACTGCAGCTCAAAAGGTCTGTGGTGGCAGCACTCAGACTGCAGTGACTGCAGTGCCAGCCCTGTGCCAGGGATCTCTGGTCACAGAGGCACGAGAGCTCATGCTACAGCACCTGCAGCCACTCCAAGTGTCTGACTGCTTGCATGGATCAAGCTGGAGCAGCTGATGAGCAGGTGAAATGGCCTGGGAGCAAGGGGTCAGTGGGTCTGCAAGGGCCAGCTCTGGGTGGAAGTGGCTCTCTAAGCAGGAGAGCTGGGCTGGGGGGCTCTGGGGACCTGGGGAGTCCTGGCCAGTGCTGGGAGTGTGTGAGAATGTGCACAGAAGTGAGACTGTCTGTACTGCAGTGGGGCTGCTGCCCCGTGAGCTCCTGTCTGCAGGCACCAGAAATTGGAGAGACTGGGATCCAGAGGAGCTACTGGGCAGCTGGTGCCTGAGCCCACGTGCTGCAGAGATCCCCACTGTACTTACACATCTCTATTATCTCCCTGCTCAGCCAGGGAGAGGAGCAGGATATATATATATACTATGGCACACACACAAGCACAGACAACACCACGTGCTTCTGCCTGCCGCTCATACAGTGGTACTGACATTTATATTGATACCAGCATCGTATCTTTTCTTCTAATAGTAACTATTTTCAACAGTCTCAAGAAACACATTTGCATGCCTGTCCCTAATCATAATGACTGGAGAGACTGTCCTAGGAAAGCCATGTAATTGCAAATCATTGAATAGTTAGGGTTGGAAGGGACCTTAAAGATCATTCTGTTCCAACCACCCTGCCACGGGCAGGACACCTTCCGGTAGTTAAGGTTTTTCAGAGGTCCATCCAACCTGGCCTTCAACACTTCCAGGGATGGGACATCTACAACTTCTCTGGGCAACCTGTTCTGGTGGCTCACCACCCCAACAGAAAAGATTATCTTCCAAATATCTAATCTAAATCTACCCTCTTTCAGTTTAAAACTGTTACCCCTTGCCCTATCACCACACCCCCTTTAAAAAGTCCCTCCCCATCCTTCCTGTAGTTCTCCTGTAAGTACTAGGAGGCTACTACAAGGTCTTCCCCCAGCCTCCTCTTTTCTAGGCTAAAAGGGCTCTCAGCACTTTTAAAGGGGCTCTTATCTCACAGGGGAGGTGCTCCAGCACAGATCATCACTGTGGCCTTCCTCTGGACCCACCTGAGCATGCCCATGGCTTCAATCAGTAATTACGAGTAGCTACCCATAAAACTTAGTACTGCAAATATAAGTAAGTAATCAAATTACTGCACTTTCATCCTTCTGTAGGAAGCATTCCTGCTTCCACCTGTAACTACAGTTTTCCTGCTATGGGTTCCACGATATCCTCTCCTAGATAACCTTCCTTGAAGTCACTTTGCCCTTTACTGTCTCTGTCCAAAGCACACTATTTCCAGCATTTCCCAAGTGTATTCACTGCAGTCAACTCAAGGAGCAGCTGAGTTGATTACTTCATTCTTGCATGGCTTTCAACCTCACTGCAACACAGCAGCATAAATAACAGGCCTTACCCACTTTCTGCTGCACATGGGTTTTATACAGTCAGTAAATCATACACACACACTTGGAGCACAAAAACCAGTTTGTGTTGGGGTTTGTTGGTTTGTCTTAAAGCCTTGTGCAAGACTTATCTGGGACACACAATGTACCCACTCCCTCTTCTTCCCCAAGATGCCTCAGTTTCATTTCAAACAAAAGGAGCATGCCCCACACCCTTACATGTCTATCCACACCTGGAGTGGAGTGACCTAGCCCTGGAGAGAGAGGCCTGGTTCTTTTGACAGATGGGCAGTTAAAAAAAAAAAAAAAATCCAGATTGAATACCTCTGGATTGTTAAACTCAGATTTTCACAAGATGAATTTTCAAAGAAGAAAACACTCAAGTTTTACTCACACTGCTTTTTGCATCTGGGTTTAAGATTCCTATTTGTTGAGACATTGGGCATATTTTCTTTTCATGCTTACAAACACTGGATAAGACCCCTAGAAATTGGAACCTAAATATGATACCTCTGCCAAGCTTTTAAGTTTCAAGACAAGCTGGCAAAAACACCAAAGGAATAAAAAGATGAGATAAAAATCCAAAATGTAACCCCAAAAAACCCCAAAAACAAGAACCACAAAAAACCCCAGCCCCCAGCAAGCCACCTTATGACCAGAAGAAGATAAAAGCAAAGGACAATACTGGGCACGTACCTAGCATTTATCAGTATCTTTTTGCAAATATGTAGATGCCTTCTTAGTGCAATTAAGAAGCTCCCAATGATTTTTAGGTAAAATAAGCAATTGAAGTTTATAGCTTAAAATTATATTACTCCAGTATAAAGAGGGTGAAGTACACAAAACCTACAATATTGCAATTCATACTCAAGCACTGCATGATCTGGAAGCATTTTCATGTTATAGCACAAGTTTTGGACAGAGAAACACATAATCCACAAACATAATCCCCATCTGTCAAGGCAACAGACAAGGCTGTTATAACAGAGATGCCAACCTCAGCTGTTAAGGATTAACTGTTAAAGAATTAACAGTAAACCACTAAAATTCAGCAATGAATTAGATACTAGAATAATTTTAATGTCCAAGCAAAAATGGTAGAACATGTATACAGAGTTTCAAACAAAGAATTTAAAGAGATGAAAAGAACAAGCATATATTTTTGAGGAAGAAAAAACATCTATGAAATATGTGTGTGTATCACATAGAGACAGGCTATAAGTACAAGAAAAAAAAGTCACAAACCCAAGTGTCCTTTTCATATTTAAAGCTAAAACTTACTCTTGGACATGTCTGAAATTTTACATTCCTATTTTTCACAAACAAGTTTTACTATCAATGCTAGAAATACACTGGGTGGTTTTACTTACTTTAAAAAATATCAATTGAACTTACCATGCTGCTTTGATTTCTTCTTTTTTTTCTTCTTCTTTTTCTGTTTTGGTTTATGATCTTTTTCCTTCTTCTCCTTTTTCTCCTTTTCTTTTTCTTTCTTTTTAGCTGAAATAAAAAATAAACAATTTAAAGTAGCTTAACCTAAACAAGGCATTCAAAATCAAGTGCTCTAGTTGTCTAGTCGGATCAAAATGATTCAGTTAATTTACTTGATATCTTGGGCACATCTCTTATTAATAGTTGGTGTAACAGTTCAAAGAAATCTCATTTGACAGAGTATTTTATCATTTTAAGTATTTCAAAGTAAGGTATCATAGCAGAAAAAAATACAGCAAAGTACACATAATATGTAATACCATATAAATAGCTTGTAACTTCTATTTTACTTACAGTTTATAACAAAAAGATTTGGGCAAGAGAAAAAGCTTTCACAAGTGCAAAATTCCCAATTATAAAGGCTACATCGTCCTACAACCACATATTAGGCCTACAGAAAGACATTTGAAGGAAATTCCAGTATCACAAATCTGCTGCTGCTGTCAGCACTCTGCACTATACAGTGGCATCCCCACAGAAAACTGATTCTGACTTGAATTTAACACATTTTTTACGCTGCAGTTCACTTTTAATCACTCTTGGTATAAACATGAGGACAAGTACTTTGACTCTGAAAAATTCTTTTTATCCAGTTAATTCTCCCCAGACAAAATACATCCCTCATTTTCACTCTATAATCATTTCTTAAGTTATCAGCAGGGAGAAATAACAAGGAAATTAACTTGCTACAAAAAATAGGCTTTAAAGTCAGGATTGTTTTCTGCACACAAACTGGAGCGGTCTTATCTTCTTGAGGAACACAGAGACAAAACTTTTACTTCCTGGAAAAACAAGGCAGAATCACTTCTGAATTCTTCTAGTAATCTGTTTTATTTTGAACACAGGATAAAATCTGAGTCCTCTTTAATTTATATTTAATTTCATAAATTGCCAAATGTTTTGCTAGTAATCCTTGTTTGCTCCTCCCATCCCAAGTCTGACAGTACAATGAAATAGCCAGGATTATTCATTCTACTTAAAAAAAACCCCAATCAAATTAGAAATCAGAGGCATTGGGCCTCTTATAGGTACTTTAGGATCCCTCAAAATCCTTGCTATGGGCACTTTGATTTTATCTTACAAATTATTCTTCTATTACAAACCTGTCATATACATAAAAACTCTATTTAAGACCTTAACAAAAAGTGCAGCTGGACCCAGGAAATATTTTATGCTTTTACATCTGCTCTTTAGAGACAGGAAGTGTTAGAGAATTTTTCCTCTTTTCCTAAAAATAATATTGCTCTCTACATACCATATGTTGAAGAACTTTTCTCTTCCAGTTTTCCTTTTCTTTCCATTCTAGCTGCACCTGCAAATTGAAGAATATATGACATAAGGCCAATGTCTGGCTGATGACCTACTTTCTTGTAAAAGTCATTAGACTGTAAAAAATCCTAATGGCACACAATAATAAGAAACATACAAACAATACAATTATTTGTAATGTCATTTTACAATTATTTTTATTCTGGAAACAAAAAGTGTTGTAGTTTACCAACTTCTGAATGCTTGTCCTTCTCAATCATGTTCTTTAATATTTTCTCCTTCAGACTCTGAAAACATTTCTCCTTTATGGGCACAGAGCACTGTATCTCTGTCCCTTCAGAGCTCACTGATGTGGAAGACCTCTTTTTTTTACTATTCCCTTTGGGTAACTTGAGACTATTGGTTAAAGGCATTTCCAGATGCAGGGCATGTGCATGGGACGAGGGTGCTGAAAACAAGAAGATGGATTTATTCGGCATTCCATGAGGATTGCAGCCAGCCAGGGCTGGGTCAGATCACTGAAATGTCAATATTGGTCTTATCATCATCACACTTAACAGATAATTACTGCATATGAATGCCTAGATCCTAGTCTTAAGTACAATACATGCCACAGAAGGTTTCTTCCTATGTTTTGGAATTTGCACTCGCTTTTAAACTGCCTGTATGGGTTAAAGAGTGCTTTTGCTGACACTTTTAAGCCTTTTTGTTTCCTTTTTATTTTCACTGTAATAGAAATCCACAACAAGAATAACAGTTAAAGGTGCTGGCATTGTCAATATCATTGAAGTTAATGCTCCATGATGTTAACAGAAAAATTAAGCTCTGGTACAACATTTTTAGTCCTAGATATAAAACATTTCTGGTGATTGAATTTTTCATTGATTTTAATATTTAAATAATTCGCTTTCATTAATCCACATTTGAATTACATGCAGAAATACTGTGATTTGTCAGAATTCAGCATCATATTCTGACACTTCTTATCTTGTACTATTTAGAAAAGCTTATTCAGTGAAATATTTAGGGTATTTTTAGCTCTTTATCTGATGCAAGCTAGGAGGAAGTAATGAACTGAAAACAAAACAAAACTGAAATTATAATTTTCACTGCTAATATTTATAATAATTTTTAAAATAATCAAACTAGAAAAAACGTTATTTATAAAGAACATTATTGAGGTAATTCAAAACTCTCTATTACTATGTCCATCAATATTGTGAGAGCTTCAAGTTTCATCTAATTGTAATTAGGAAAGCCTAATTTTTATCAGACCCTTGAGGACATTTTAGGACCATGCCAAGGACATACTGTACAAAAATGCAGCTCTGTGAAGCCATAAGGAGTTCACGTTTTTCCGTGCCAGCTGTAAACAGCTGGAGGCACCAGTTACCTTTGGTGTCTCTCAGCAGAAGAGTCCAAAAAAAAGCATTACCATGTTAAAAAAAAAAAAAAAAAAAAAAAAAAAAAAAAAAAAGAGTCCTGAAAAATACCTGCTATTGGTCAAGATATTCAACAAGACAAAATATGGAGCTGATCTGGAATGCATTAAATAAGGAGCATTAAGATAATTTAGTAAATTCATCAGTCGTAAAACGATTCTGGGGAAAAGGCAAGAACATTTCAGGGCTGACCCTGCACAGTGGGGCCTTCCCAATTCTACCGGGACACAGCACAGCTCACACAACACCCACTCCCACTCCTGGGAGCCTTCCTGGGCACACAACCAAAATGCCACCAGCCAGAAAGCCCCAGGGCCAGGGGGAGCAATGGGAATGGTGCATCCCTCTCCCAGCACAGAGCCCTCTAGAAGCAGCTGTCCCCAGCTGCAGCACAGCTCTGCACCCTCTGCTGCCACACTCCTGCACCACCACAGCTGGGGCTACCTCAGTCTTTCCACTGCCTCAAATCAACCTAAAACCATCATCCTTCTCAGACTAATTCAGGCCCTTGCCTTTGTCTGTATTTCAAGTGAATTTAGCTTGCTGGAGTACTTATCATCGAGACAAAATACTATCCAAATTATTCCTTTCTTGGGTTTCCTAATTACCATTTGTCTCTGTTACAGGACTGAACTGCTCTGCCATCTGTAGAGCAATAAGTATATTTTAGCACATTAGTAAAGGAAAAAAGTGACACTTTCCCACATCATCATGCTATCAATGTCTTGTCTCATTTCTAAAGAGAGAGAAAAAGGATCACCCAAATGCACGTAATTCACTTAGGTCACTGCCATATTGATGAAAAGATGTGAGAACACTCCATCCAAACAATCTCAACAGAAATTTAGTCTCAACATTAGATGAATTAGTATTTAAACTTTATTATTGAGAAGAAATCCTGACCTGACATCCAAATATGATTTAAGACCAACAGCCACAAAACCACAAATTTCAGTATCTCAATTTTCAACACAAGGGCATCTGACAAAGTAATCAATAACTGTTTGAGGGAACACTTATATTGGGCAGAAATCTGCTCCAGTCAAGCAAATACCCATCTTGCTGTCAGAACTCTCCAAACTGCCTTTCTATAGTAACCTGAAAATAGAAATTGCTATTATGCCTGTATACACTGCAATGTTATTCTTGGCTTTTACTTTTCTTCATCAAAAATCATTTTAGATTAAGAATCTTAAATTCTCAAATCCTACATGAAGTGTTAAGGCTTGTAAAGTCTACTTTTCAACTGTGCAATCACTATGCCTTACACATAACCAGAAAATTAGACAAGGTAGTCAGTCGGAAGGGCAAGGAACAAATACAAGCAGAAAAATATTCGTTCCTTTATGGAAATACTACTTTTTTTTTTTTGAACTGTACTTTTAATTGCAATTTTATTCCTGTTAAGGAGTCTAGCCAGCCACCTCCCACACAGTGAACGTGGGAGGTCTGCAGTTAACACTCAGCACAGAGAAAGACGACCACAGATTAGACTTGGTAAACTACTGATTTTGTCACTGTTCCAAGATAAATTTTATCACTAGAAGACTAATTTCAGATAAAAAGAAATGCAAACCACAGCATTCCCTGTCCAGTTAATGACATGTTTCCAGTGCTCCTTATCTTGTTATGGCACAGGGAAGTGACACAAGTTCCCTCATGCAAGTACAGGCACAGGTCAGGATGTTGTGCCCCAAGTAGAGCAGCACAGCTGGGCTTGCAGTGCTACTGCTTATTGCAATTCATCAAGCTCAAATGAATTGTAGCAATCTGAAGCAACTTATTTTGTTGACTGATATTCTATTTCATGGCTTTCCATGTTTCAAGTAATATCATAAATATAATATATCAGCATTAATATACAACTTAATTGAATTGCAATAGAAGCATCAATCAAGCTGGTCACATTTAATTTAGTGTTTTGAATTCCCAGTGCATAGGATCAATTTTATACCTAAACAGACCTTTAATTGTATATCACAGATTAATCCTGGACCCTGCCCAAAACGATGTCTTTAGGAAGAATAAGCCCATGAAAAGGTGCTTGCCTGCCTCATAAGCAACCCAAACTGGGAACTTCTGGGCAGAGATTAGAATGGCAGGCATTCAAATTAGGGAGTAACTCTGACTGCTAATAGATGGTTGGAGTAAAACAAACAGCTCCAAAGTAACAAGAGCAAGTAATAAGATGAACAATAGTTCATCCCTCTTACAAGCAAGGTAAAGTACTCAGTAACACTGGCAAGAGTTTTTAAAAAGCAACCTGCATTATTTTCTGAAAATTTTGTACATCAGCTCTTTCTTGTTCCTGCTGCAGTAAACCTGTCACCAAGGAAATTATATAAAAGTATGCAATGCTTTTTTTCCTTTAGTCTTAAATTGAATTTTTTCCCATATAGTTAACCTAATGTTACCCTACTAGCAAAATCATCTATAGGCATTAGGATAGGAAATAACAGCTAATGATAATGAATTATATTAGCATTACAAATATGATATTGTTTGATTAGTAAGTGTAACAATATTTTCCTTTTACTTAAATTTCAAAGCCCAGATTGCTTGCTGAAATTATGTCTGCTCAATATATAACAGTTAAACTAACATAAATGGTGCAGAGTTACAGAAACCAAGAAAAACTACCAAAAATTTAAAGAGAAGCACAGCTACAGAAAGACCTGAAGTTCATATATTCAGAATGGCAAAACTATAGTGTTTTGCAAGTATTCTGACTGACTGTGGACTTAAAGTCTTTGAAATGCTGAAGTGACCAAAGGCCAGTTATCTGCATTTTAAGCAATTTGGCAAATGAAAGCAAAGATTCTTAGTTATGTGTGTGCAGTATCAGGTGATCACAAGTAGGACCTCACAGCAGTTTAGGCAAAGCAGTACCTCTGTTCAATAACTAACTGGCTACTAATTAGTACTAATTATGGTAGTGCACAGGTATCTACCAAAGTGCACAGTACTTCCACAGAGCCTTTGGATTGAAGGAATTATCACAGAGCTTTTGTTTTGCCTTTAAAAAATGATAAAGGTGTTAATTTTGAGCAATGATTTTGAAATCTCTCTGCTGATACTATGGGTTGCCATTTATGCACCTGCACTTCAGTGGACCTAGTCCCTCTCCTCTGAAAACAAGAAGTCAGTAATTTCTGAATGAAGTCACAAAAATGCATCATTTTTAACAATACAAAATTATTTTTTCAATTGACTCAACTGATAGCCTCCATTAGAAGTCAAAAGGTGCAACACCACAAATTGCATCTCTGAATTTAAACCAGGCCAGCTCTGTTACAGAAGGGTCAGGGATCAGACCAGGCTATTCCAGGCTAAATACCATCATGAAGTATCCCTGAAACATTCACAGTTATCTACTTCAATGATTACAAACACAGCAGGTCTAACTTAAGTGCACTTAACAAAAACTATTGT
Source organism: Daphoenositta chrysoptera (assembly GCA_013397915.1). Taxonomy (NCBI): domain Eukaryota; kingdom Metazoa; phylum Chordata; class Aves; order Passeriformes; genus Daphoenositta; species Daphoenositta chrysoptera. Next base: position 612,589 of record VZRO01006125.1, read on the forward strand.
GATGTCAAAATGTAGAACTCCAGATCTGTCCAGACTGTGTTAATATAATCTTAACAGCAGAAATATCATAAACAGATGTAGATTTATAATAGTTCTTTCAAGTCAAAAAAACCCAATTACAGAACAGTTTGGATTTGACACCAGAGTTCTCAATTTGTAATGTACAGAGTCACAGTGCATACACAGTGGTAAACAATGCAGTGTATGAAATTAGGCAGATGTTTCTGCATAACACAAATTAACTTTTCTCAATTATTTCAAGAATTGATAGGAATGAAGAAAGCTTTGGGCACCTCTCCTGTATATATTTTCTTGCTATTGCTTAAACAGGTAATTAGAAAAGTACTGATAAATAGAGTGGATCCGATTAATTTTTGTGAAGCATGCAAGAATTTGGTGTAATTATATGTGCTTCAGGAACATGACTTAAGAACCCCTGCTATTTCAAAGGCAAAACAACACCTTCTAAAGCAGAGAACACAACAAATTATTTCAATACTCTAAACTAACTCCAGAGGTTTCAAACCTGAGCTTTAAATCTATATTTTTCTTTTTCTTCTAGGATTATGAGAAGGATAAAGATGTTTCACCAGAGATGAACCCCAAACACATACGAATTTCAGTTAGAGTCCTAGTGATACCACTGACAGAGGCAGATAGCTCCAGAACCTGCTATGAAACCTATGAATTAAAGATATCAAAATGCTTAGATTAGTCTTTCAGGCCACAAAGCTTATACTCAAGAAGCTGTTGGGCTAGATGCTCCAAACCACTGAAAACTCCTAACATTTGGACAAAAAGTCAGTATGAAAGCTCAAGACACAGTTCCATTTATTGCATGAAGGAAAACTGTAATACATGAAAATTAGGAACAAAAAGAGTGTGTGGAAAGTAAAAACCCAGAAGACAAAAATGTAGCTAGCAAATCAGTTCTTTTAGAGCTTATAACTCTTAAAATTATATAGATATGAAAAAATGCTCATTATATACAGTATAAACTCTATCCTCTGGTATAGGCTGCAAGCATTTCCAGCTTCCCACTATGGACTCATGTAGTAACAACAGACAATTTATCAGGGAATGTTTTTCCCTGACACAAACTGTGTGGACATGTCATATAATTTTGAGTCATTAAATAAAGGTGGCTCTAAATAAAACTTTTTCCTTCTTTTATTGCTTCAGCTGTGGCCAAGAGCCAGCTTAAAAAAAAAGGTCCAAAGTGCACTCCTGAGTGCTGAGTTTAGAACTGGCTCACTCTGCCCTGAGCCAGGCCTATGACAGGAGCAGGCAACTTCCAGCATTACCAACTATAAATAAAATGAGCCAGAAAATATATCAGAAAAGCCAGAAGTTAAATTCTTAGTAACTGAAACGAGTTGCACCAAACAGGAAACAGATGGTTGTTGGAAGCTGTTGCTTTCTTTTATGATCTTGTTCAATGAGTGGGCAAATACACATCTCCCAAAAGCACTTCTCTTACTGGCAGAAGTCATGACATAAATAGGACTTTTGCAGAAGAAATGTTCCCAGGAATCTGTAGTTCTACTGCTATGCAATGTATCAAAGGCAAATGAAGACTGTCACGTGGTTTCACTCAAGTAATTAAGTAGTATTTTAATATTTTAAAAAGCTGAAGTGGTGGCTCACTAGAGATACCTATAGCCCTTATTTTGACAAATTAGTTTAGGAGATTCATAGATTAACAGACTAAAATATAGTTTAAGTATCATAACTCTGTCCTTTAAGGTCATGCTGTCCTTCCTTACTATCAATCACATTTATCAAAAACTTTCTGAGCAGAGTATAATAATTTGGTTTTTTTCCCCTTTTCCTACTTTTCCGAACAATTTTCTCATGAAATAAAACAATTTTTTTTTTAAAAAAGGCTTTAGAATAATTATTACTTGGAAGCCAGTTAAAATTGGGATGATACCCACATAAGAGACATTTATTAAAAAATTATATGAACACCTAGCACACACTGGATGAAAACATCCCACTTTTAGGGTCTGCAAACATCTATGTCAATCCTTCCCCAAATATCTTGGTTACCTCTATCCAAGTGTTTCATGTAAACCACAGCAGACAATAAATTGTTACAAAGGGAGAGGCAGCACAGAGTTGCAGCACTGAGGTCTGTGCTAATTCTGTGGATGACCAAGTCTATATAAAGGTTTTTGAGGATTTTTCAGAAATGTTTTAAGTAACATCTTGTAACAAGCAGAGGAGTGTTGACTGTCTTTGAGAACATAATTGTTTTAAAGCTGAAGCCACAAATTAGTATGTTAGTAAACACTTCATTCTTTTTACAACTTTTAGCAAAAATATTTTTTAAAGAAATACGCTTATGACATTTCACACTCTCAAATTCCCCCTTAAAGTGTGTTAGAAGTGCTAATGCAGCTCTAAGCCAGTGAAGACAAAGAATATGCAGATGAATGGAGTCCAGAAGAGAGGCAGGTTTTTGAGTGTGCAGAAAGGAAAAAAAAGAGTATCCCCTCTGTCTGTGGGATTGAATACACACACATTTTAACCCTACAACCATAAATCTCTCTGGTTGTATACTGAATCTCTTTACCTGACGCTGTTGTGGCTACTCTTCCATCAGTTACTGCTTTGGAAGAAAGATATGTAATCATCTGAATATCTTCCTTGTCTTTACTGGGATATTCATTACGGAAAGTGGATTCTGTGGATAATGGTGCTGTAACTTCCGAACTACGGCTTAAATCAAGAGGGAGACATGGTCCACGCTTCTCAAGTGACACATGAGCAACATCAGGTACTACACAAAAGAAAAAATGTCATATTAAAAAAGATACATGGGTCCAACAAACAACAGTCTGGATTGCAGCGTTACATAACATAGGAACAGCATACAGCTTTAGCTACAGCAAATCAAAATATTCCATTAGTTGAAAACCATGAAAGGTCTAATTTTTATGATTCAATTTCTCTTGGGCAGTTCTTTATTAGATTAAGATACATTACCCTCCAATTTTGATGACTGTTGGTTTTGACCACTGATGGAGAACACTTTTCCATCAGTAACTGAAGAGGGAGAAGAAACTTTTTCTACAGAATCATCAGGCAAGGAGCAAGTGGCTAAACGCTGTGATCTTCTTCTCCGTTGGCTATTTTTGTAGGATCTAGGGGAATTCACTGGCTGTGATGGACCTAAAAAGAGATCTTTCAATGTTCATGAAGCAGAGAGATACACCATCATCTTACCGCAGCATTTGAGATCTAAAGATGGGCAGTGCTTTAAGTAGCTCTTATTTGCAAAGCTGGTAGTCACAGCAAAACTGGTAAAAGTAATTACAAAACTGTGACTACCAGGAGCAAAGAAAGATTTATGCTCAACACATTATTCTGTTTTTTGCTTATTATAAATTACTAGGGCACCTGCTTCCCAACTGGTAAAGGTGGTTGTTTTAGGCAAGCAGTGTATTTACAGTAAGCAACCCTCCCCATACAACCCAGGCAGTAGGCTACTTATAATGGAAGGGGGCAACAGGATTTAACAATAAACAGCACAAATGATCACAGTTAAAGATCTAGTAAGTCATGGATAGTGTTAACATACAACTTGAAAAAATAATTGAAAACAGTGTTTAATTTTATATCCCACCTCCTGCCTTCTGCTAACCTGATATCAATACCCCAACTGAAATTAAAATGCACACTGCCAATGCACGGCACAGTAAGAAGGCTCCAGAACTTTATATTTAACAAAAAAAGAAAGGGGGGGGAGGAGGATTGATATAGGTTAATATAGGCCTGATTCATTAAAAACAAAAAACCCACACTCCCCTACACCTCTCCAGTATTACCCAGTTTCACAAAATTTTGCCTTAGAAAAACATTTAAGTTGCTATTGCACTGTAAATCGCTGTTCTCTCCTTTTTGTAAGCAGTTTTTAGAGTCAGATATACAGATTTAAAAATAAAGACACAGCTAAACTAACTTTCCACTAGAGGTAGAAAAAACTTGGAAGCCAAAGATTAAAAGACAGCACTAACAACATCTAATCTACTAAGTAACCAAGTTTTAAATCAGCTATTTTAAAAAAAATATTGCTACAGAGAAGTCCAACTTAATCCAAAATATAAGCATGCTCCAGGAAAGCTACTTACCATTGCTCTAGGGGTGGGGATGGAAGGCGTATTACAATATGGATGACTGCTAATATTTTGTGGGGACAAAATGCAATTTTTACCAATATGTACTGAATAAAGAAGGCTGAATTTGCACCCCTCCCTCTCCCATTCATTTAAAGTTATCTGTGAGCAAAGATTAAAAAGAAACTGATTAAGTGAAACTATAAAATCAAGGTTAAGGGGAACACATGATGCAGGTTGAGTCTTCCATCCTCAATCACTATTCTAAAAGTGGAAAAAAAAAAGTAGCTTTTGCCTTACTGACACCTGCATTTATTTTAACCTTTGGCCTCATAACTTAATGTTCTTTAGACAAAGAACCTGACACTAAACAACTCTAAAAACCTAATGTAAACTCAAAAAAAATATTATAGAAATACCTTAATATTCATAAAATATAGCATATTCAAGCATGCAGCATAAAGCTTTCCCTATTCTTCAGATAAACAGTATTTTGGTACTTGGCAGATCAGTTACACATGTAAGAAGCTGAACACCCATGGGATTTTTCTGGGACAAGGAAACACAATTTTTTATATTTCTCCACCACAGATCTTGAACCCATCTTCTCTTTCACATCGTGTTTGGATGAAATATCACATAAGGTGAAGAATGCCACAGCCAACAGGTACAGAACGTCAGCCTGCTGAAGGTGAAGTTTCTCAGAGAAGGAAAGGTCCACACCAAGGTGTATGTCTTTTCTTTTTAATGAATCAGGCCCTTTTCAGAAGGGAGGTTTGATTTTTCCTGTATCACTGTTAATGCTAGTGTGAAGATTTAAGCTAGAGGGAAAGCCAACCCTTAAAAGCCATGACTCTATAAATATCAATATATTATTTAAATGTATTATTTCTGGTAGAATAATTCAAATGCCTTATTATGTGACTTGACTTTTAAAATAGTGAGCTACCCCTAATTCTCCCGCTTGGACATTTTATTTAAAGCAGATTCATTTTTAAAAGCAATAGCCATTTACAACCAAAGAAAATTTCTGTATATCTCTTATAAGTAGTTACGGTATTTTTTTTAAAATGTCTGTGCTCACTAGTTTTATTTATCACAGAAGAAGGAAGCTGAGAGACCAGCGTCAAATCCTCGACTTGTATTAATTCTGGGGAAAGTGGTGATTTAGGGGGCTTTATACACCCGGAAGAATCTCCAGATTCTTGTTTGCATTTCTTGCTGCGAGCCTTTCCTGAAGACAAAGTTGAGGATAACAGTGCAGGTTTCTGAATGTTGGCAGAACTGCTAATATCAGCTTCATTTTTTTTCTGACTTTGTGGTTTAGGTGAAATCTCCTGAATAAATAATAAAAAATTGATACTTTTATTTCAGTTTCTTCGCTGTAGTTCTTGTATTCTATTTTGATCTTTTTAAAAGCAATTTTAGTACTCAAACACATATTAAAGCAACATTATTTTAAGTACAAATGAAAACTATTTAAAACGCATCACATTAAATTTTGCTTTTTTTAAAGGAGCACTACCAATTGTTTCCAGTATTCAGAATGCTCAATTCTTACTACTTGAAACACCTGCAAAAAGCCTGAAAATAAAACATTTTCCCTTTAATTCCAATTTAAAAATTCAACGAAGTATTTTTAGTGTTCTCTTTCATCTTCGCTGTCAGTGCAGTCTCCAAGTACAACCCAGAGAGCATCTGTTCCCAGCCAGAATACACAGACTGATGCACCAGCTCAGAGCATCTCACACTGCAAGGGACCAACAAGGATCCCCAAGTCCTCCTGCCTGCTCCTCACAGGACTGCCTGCTGCTGAATCATGACTGGGAGTGTTGTCCAGACACTCCTTGAACTCTGGCACTGCTACAAGCAAATAATCCTTCCTCAGAGGATTGCAGTTCTAAAAAAAAGTTGCCAAGGTTTTCCCTACACGGTCATTTCCCCAACCAGAAATGGAAAAAAAAAAAAAAAAAAAAAATTAAGCAGTTCCTCAGGAAAACTATATTTAACAAAATTTGTATTTTTGAGAACCTGAAAAAGTTGATAATGCTCCTTTAAGGAATGTTTGAAAACAATGAAAAATTTCCAATACTGAACACACTCTCACACAACCCCTTTCAGTGCTGGGAGTCTGGATTTCACCACATTATATGTTTGTGCAAACATGAAGAAATCACAACTTCTAGCACCACAGGGTTAAACAGATTGCTAAATGTTGGGGGAAAACGAGCAGATAAAGAGTTAAAATAGTTTTTGAAGGAAAAAAAGTCAACATATAATGCATCTCTCCAAATTCCTCAATTTTCATCCTTCTTAACACAAGTAGTGCTATTTTTAGACCGTTAGCATGCATTGACAGACATTAGCATTTTAAATTTTTAGCTGGAAGTTCTTCCTACATTACCAAAACTGTGCATGTGTTACAACTTGCCTATTAAGGGCAAACTACAATATCTGAACATAATTTCTTAGGCCTGTCTCCCTTCTTGTCCCACTTACATCATACAGTACCATCTAATAAAACCAAAACTAACAAAGCAGAGAGGTACATCTAGAACGTGTGCACCACTTGATCCAAACTAGAAACATCATATCTCTGGTGATTTGAGGGTATTATTGAGTTTTGTTAGAAATTGCAATTTCATTTTCCACTAGAACTTTCCATGTTCCAATGGAGGAAAAACAGAAAAAAGCAAAACAAAACCCCACAAGTGCACGTTCTATGTCTGTAACAGGGTGCCCCTGAATGCTACATGAACGCTGGGAGTGTCCTGGAAAGATCCGGTGCAAAACATCCCATCCAGCAGACATCAGCTCTGCCTTGAATAACTCCATTACACACGTGCTAAGTGCAGTTTATTCATTTAAATAAAGTATTCCATGAACTGTAGAGTATACCTATGCTGGTTATGAGAGGTATTACCAGAAATTAATTAGAGTCGTAACTTGTAAATAAACAATTTTATTGTTCATCTTCACAGATGTGAAAGACATACTACAGCATCCATTACTTTCAAATTACAAAGTTATTTAAACAAGATTAAAAAAATTAAATTAAGGTTTTGATAAGGTGCTTAACCTCTTAACAGGACAAATTAACATTAAAAATCTTAATGAATTAATGTTATCCATCTACTCAGGTCTTGGTCAAAAGGAAATATAACATGACATACCCTAATACAATTAAATAAACTACTGTATCTGCAACTAATTGTTTGAGGTTTTGGGTTTAGGACAACTGTAAACTAAAAATGTATAAATATAAACAAAAACTTTCATCAACAGAGTCAGTTTTCGGCTATTGGCCTGAATACTTCTACCATATTCTGTATTACATTATTAAAAAACCCTACAAGATATTTTAGCCATTCAATTTTATAGCAGTAGCAGACAAAGCCTCTAAGGAATGTCAGCTTCAGCATTGGAAAACCTTTTGGGGAGGTTTATAACTTGGCCATTTTAATTTGAGTTTGGGCAGGAAGTCAGCGAAAAAAGCTTTAAGCTCAAAAAATTTCCTCCCCACAGTCAAACATTTAAATGTTTGTGAGGTTTCTGGTTTTAGTTAGAAGCAAAGGAATAGGACAAATTGGGATTTTAGATGCCTCTTTAAAGTAGCTTAAGTCGTATTTCCAAAAAGTGAGGTTTTTCAGACCATTAGCATGTAAACAGTGACAGAGACATCTTGGTTTTTATATCTGATCAATAAAACAGGAACAGCCGAGTTACTAAGTCTAAGAATTAACAAAAAGGTTATAGTAAATATGCACTGCAGTTTATACTGTTGCATACACAGTCTATGTAAACCACAAAGTCCCATTCACCGCAATGGGATTCTGCATGGCAAGATTTACATTGTAATGATTCTCCCAAAAACAACATGCTGTAAGCCATTTCACAGTTTTTTGCACATTGAAAATATCACACACAGTAGCAAGAAAATCATAGCATCTTTAATATGCAAAAATTTGAGAAATGGAATGCCATGTCAATACACTGTAAACCTTTATGCAAAATATCGGTCAATGCATCGGCACCGCAGGGGCTCCGCCGGCCCTGACAGTGACAGCATCAAAAACAGAAACTCAGGTTCCACTGACTCTCATCCAATGCAGCATCAATGGACAAACCAGAGCAATGCAATTAATAGATCAGCTCTAAAGAACCAGTACAACCAAAATACCAAATCAGGTTTGGGGTAGGGACTGTTCATAGAGTGTGCCGGGGCTAAAGAACAGAAGTGCTCGTTAAAGAATTGCAGGCAGCAAGGCTACTTTGTTCAAATGCTGCTGTTAAAGAAGAATGAAAAGGCATACAAAAAAGCTGTATTAAAACTACATTAAGGCTCTGATTTAAATAATTGGAAAACAAAGATGTCCTGAATCAAGACTACTGTTCATCCTTAGCTTGCTTTACCATGCTCAGGCATTCAGCCCTTTTTAAATGCAAGATAATGCACAACTCGGAGTCAAGCAATGCCTGAACACGGTGCAATAAGCCAAAGACAAAATTGCAGCCTCCAGATCCTGCCAATATGCAGGTTTAAAAATCAGACCCTTAACATTATTTAAAAGTTTCTTTTTTGTATTTATTAAAATACACACCCTTGCAAAATGTATGGCTCATTGAGCAGTTCATAAAACACATACAAGCCTACGACACCAAATTCTTACAATATAAAAGAAACTTCTTTTAAAAGAAGTTCTATGTGATGTCAAAACCCTGTTTCAAACACAAATTAAATTTGTGTAAGGGCCTGTTTTCTAAGCCAGTTGTAGCTCCAGCTATAAAACTGGACCTTGGGACACTGGTCTCCTCATATTTGTTGCACGGAGACTTCATTTTATTTTGTTTTCTGTTAGTTTTCTAACACAAAAGCTCATTATTGAAATTCAAGTCAACACTGTGTTTAGAGACAATTAAATTCCATACTTCTGGCTCTGCCAGAAATGTAAACATAAGATAAATTTTCAGTTCCCTGTTATATCTGAAGGGGAAAATTTTAATGTTGTAGGTACTACATCTCCATGGCACACTCCAGTGGGAACTTTGCAAAAGAATCAAACTCTACCATTTCATACCTGCTCCAGGACTGGAGCTGTTTCTTTGTTGCCTTCCTTTTTTTCAGCACCATCTGCAACAACAGCTTTGGATGCCAATAAACCTTAGGAGAGAAGTTGCAGATATTTTTAGTTAGAAGCACCTTGCAAGAAGAATTTGTAGAAAAAAAAAGAAAATATTGAGACAGGAAATATGAACTGCACAAATCTACAACACAAGTCTTTCTGAAATGGCTCCACACAAAGCTGAACACTTTAAATTAGAAGAAACAAGAAGTTAAAGGACATTCCAGCAATGGCAACCTTACATAGGAAGCATTTCTTTGCCATTCCCACTGACAAGATGAAAATCAAATTATCAGTTCTAAAATAAAGCCTCACCATCCTTTCAAAGCCCAAGCACTTGAGCTTTAAAACCAAACCTATACCTAAATTTTGAAATCAGAATTATTTACAAATCTTTTTACTCTCCCCTTTCCAGTCTTTGAGAAATTCACATCAGAATTTGTATTACTACTTCTTAACTCTAACACATGCAAACCTTTCTTAGAAATAGGATAACAAGGGATTTAATTTCCAAACAAATATTCTCAGCAGTGGAGCTCCCAAATTAACTCAATAAGATGACCATACTGGGAGCAAATAATATATTAGAATACGTAACTTCATTCACAAACTTACATATAATATCACTACTACAAAAAATCTGTAAAAGACAAGGCAATATAAAAACAAGAAAGCTTTCTATCAGCAAAGCATACAGCAATAGCTTCAGTTGTACCTCACACAAAAACTTTTAATTGCCTAACAATGCAGAGGCAGAAGTAGTTCTACGCCATTAAGAAAAAACAGAACTGAGAAAACCTGAAAAATATATATCTGAATAAAAATTACTATTATAATCTCTGGGAATGTCAATATTGGGGGTGAAGTGTTGAAGTCCTCAAAAACAACGTGACAAATTCAGAGGAAAATTCCTATTGCATTCCAGGAAATATTAGATATGCCCAAAATTAATTTAAGGTGCACAATGCCCAAGGAATTATAAATTAGTGAAGTTTGGGCTTTCAAGAACTGTTCAGGACATTAAAACAAAACAAAAAAGTTTCAGCATTCAACAATAAACACCAGGTGTTTTATCTCATTTACTATTTAAGTTAGATTAAGTTATGCTTCAGTTTAGGTTAACTGAAAAGAAGCAGCTTACTTAGTCCTATCAAACAAAAATAAATAATATTATCAGGTAAGATTTAAACTCTGCATTAGACTACATAAAAGATTTAGGTTTTATGGACCTAAATAAGCATTTTTAACTCAAATTATCCTATTTAAATCAAGTTGCAAAAATCACAGTGTTCTTTATCTTGGCAATCATTCATTTATATCAAAAAGCATAAAGTGATTTTCAAAATCAAGGGAAGTTGAATTTTAAATATAAAAAAAAGCGCTACAGTTTATGAGGAAGCTTCTGTGGTTCTACAAGCCCAGAGAAGAGTGTCCCATCCCTGGGAGAGGTCAAGGCCAGTCTGGACAGAGGATAATGCTGGAATTAGATGACCTTTAAGGCCCCCTCTGACCCAGACCATTCTGTGATTCTCAGATTCTCTGATTTTTAGTTCTAGCTAGATGATCAGTGCTTAGAAATTCAAGCCATTAAATGAATCTAGATTCAGATGTCAATATATAATCCTTAATATTTCCTTTTTCTCTACCCCATGAAGTATTTTGCTAACCAGGCACCATGCCTGTAGGAGAAAGCAACTTCACAAGCTACTACAAACCAGGACTACAGGTTCACCATCCTCTGTCTGTAAGGGCACCTAACAAAGCAAAAGCATGGAGTGGCCCAGTGAACCAGGAATGTTTTGTTCTGTAAGCTCACTGCAGATATTATCTGGTTTTAGGTACCAACACAGAAGTAGACGATATGGAAGCAAGCATTCCAACAGAGGCAAAAACTGACTGGAAGAAGACATTGATATGTGCTTAGCAGGAGATATTCTTCACCTTGGCAAAATGTAATTTCTACCAGTGCTGGTAGCAAAAGAAGGAGCAAAGGAAGCAACTTTATTTTGTTGAATGGTGAGCAAAGAACCCCTGATGCAGCTGTGGGCCTTGCAGCAGACAAGGAGACCCTTCTGCATCAAATGCTGAATGCTGAGCTGAAATCCAGGAAAGTTCCCTTCAGACAGCCTCCTGAAACCACAGGCTTTGCACTACTTCCCCAATACAGCCCTAAGAACCTGGTAAATATTTTCCTAACAGCTACAATGCTTTGATTCTTTTGTAGCCACTCTGATGGGTACACCAGCATGATTCCCAACCTTCCTTCAAATCTAAAAGCTTGTGCTGGAGACAAAAATGACACAATGCAAATGCATATGAATATACAATATATTGTATATGCAAGTATTTCAAGCATAAGAAATAAATGTGGCAAGAAAAAGTTTGATCATTAGCAGTCACATTTATAAAATGTGCAGTAATAAAAAAAACTTACGATGGTATGAGCTGCAGAAGTGTGTTAATTTGAGAACAGATACACAAAGTATCTACCAGGCATGAACATTTTATTCTTGTAGTTAAAGGATTAATACACTTTCACTGAAAGGTAACGCATCCTCTACTAACCAAGTATGTCTTTGTGAAGACAGACAGACTGTTTTGAAAATGGTAACACAGTCAATGGCTGCAAAATCACGGTTTCTGATTATTCACCTCAGTCTGTATGAACCTGTTTCACTGCTATGATTCTGATAAAGCTCCTGAGGTAGTAAGAATCTACCCACAAGCACAGGCAAATAGGATTTCCCAAGGTAAATGTTTTTCAGCTGGTTTTGGTATCTTCTGTTATTAACTGCTATTGGAAAGAAATTACCAGGGCTCTGTAAATATACATCACTAGTCTCTACCTCTTATACTACTACTGCTCATGGCAGTAGTTCCAATTAAACTGGAACTTAACTGAGGCTGTATACAGTATGGGAGAGTAGAAATGGGGCTGACAAATTTGACATCCATTAGCAAAACTTGGAACCAATGGAGCCTTCCAGCAATGACAATCCTGGAGGCAGAAGATGGGTTTTTCTAAAGACTGCTTCCTTTGTACAAAAAGAACAGATTCTTTTCATCCTTTCTTGGGTGAAAAGCTGGACAGTGGATGAAAAGCCAGACATGAGCTGCCAACACTTTCCTGGGCTGCATCACAAGCAGTGGGCAGTGGGATGAGGGAGGGGATTCTGCCCCTCTGCTCTGCTCAGACCCCACCTGCAGGGCTGTGTCCAGCTCTGGAGTCCCAGCACAGGAAGGGCAAGGACCTGCTGGACCCAGTCCAGAGGAGGGACCCAGAGATGGTCAGAGGGCTGGAGCAGCTCTCTGTGAGCAAAGACTGAGAGAACTGGGATTGTCAGCCTGGAGAAGAGAAGGCTCCAGGGAGACCTTATAGTCAAATGCCTGAAGGGGGGTCTACAAGAGAGCTGCAAAAGAACATTTTACAGGGGCATGTCATGATAGGACAAAAGGGATTGGATTCAAACTTGAAGAGAGTAGGTTTAGATTAGATATGAGGAAGGAATTCTTTACTGTGGGGGTGCTGAGGCACAGGCTGCCCAGAGAAGCTGTGGATGCCCCATCCCTGGAAGTGTTCCAGGCCAGGTTGGATGGGGCTTGGAGCAACAAGGTCTAGTGGAAGGTGTCCCTGACCATGGCAAAGAGATTGGAAGTAGGTGAACTTTTAAGGTCCCTTCCAACTCAAACCATTCCATGATTCATATAATTTTATTTTCTACTGACTGAGAGACTGAAAGAGAACCACTCTCATAAGAAAACAAACTAAACATCCTCCACTGCAGACCAACAAAAGGCTGCATAAGCCAAAACAAGTACGAAAAAAACCCTCACTATGCAGTTTAGCAAATTAGGTTGTTTTTGTTTTACAGAAACAGGTAAGACTTTTTATCTACTCCCAAAACAAAACCTCACCAAAAGAAACCTCTCTCATTTGTAGCACAGAAAAGTCTACCAGCCTTCACACAAAATATTATTTACTAGAATAGTGAGTGGAATGAATTTTTATCTTACAGTGTGTTCAAGGGCTCTCTGTTAAGGGAGGGACTTCAGAACTTTTTTCAACCCAGCTTTTGAAATGCCTCTGAAACTTTCCCAGCACAGGTACAAACATATGACTTCATCCTAAATACTGATAGGATCAATGCTAGCAACATAATTTTCTTATTAGGGGAATACAAATTGAAATATTTTTTTCACCGGTAACTAAATTTCTATTAAATTTTGGAATTTTTCAGCTTTTTTTTTTTTGGAATTTTTCAGCATTTTTCAGCTTTTAAAGGTAAGACCAATTATTCCATTTCCTGTTGTATAGAATGTGTTCTAGAGTAACATCCCTGTTTTCCATTAATACCTTTGAGCAATACAGGTAGGGAACGAATGCCTAGACACTGAAAAAAAAAATCAGATCTTTATAGCCTCAATTTGTAGGACTGTATATTTCTAAATGACAAACTCTTTTTAGCAATAATTTCACTTTATGGCAAAATATTTTCAGTTTCTCCTCAGCTAACCATAGCTTTAATTTACAGTGGTAGTATGCAATTCATGGCACTATTAAGAAGTTGTATAAACCCCAAATTCACCCAATAATGGAGAAAACTGTACAGCAGGAGGTAGAACATGCTCAAGAAATTCATCCATTCAGGATGCCTACTGTCCTAAAAAACTAAAAAGACCAAGTACAGTCTGCAACCAATTTATGAGCCAGGTAGATTTTACCATTTATGGATTCCTTTAAAATTCCAAATGAGTACAGACTGCAGTGACCATCTGCCTCATGAATGTGCTTCTATGCAACCTACTTCAGCACCTTCTTCACAAGCATGAATATTTCACTACATGAAAAAGGAACAAAGTCAACGACAAAAAAAGTCTTTTACCAGTGATCTTGTTGAGACGAGCTCTCTTTGCCTGAAATGAGTTGCCTAGATTACTTTTCCTCTTGTGTGATAACGTGCTCTCTGCCTGCACAAAGGCCATCTTTGGAACATCCACTACAGGAAATCCTACTTCTAAACACAAGAAGAACCTCGTTAACTCACATTTTATAAATGCATAACACACAAAATACTTCAATATTTCAAAACTGCTAGTGATATACTGGAGTAAAGAAACTTTAAATGTCTATTAAAAAGGAAAATGGCACATTCTGAAAATCTAGAATTACATACTGAAATAAAATGCAGATTACCTAAAAATTTCTAATTTTTACTCAATATAATGAGAAATAAGCATTAAAGACTTAAAATGAACAAATCTTATAAACTCAGATGTAGTGTCAAGCACCCCTGAATACAGATATATCATGCATACTGGAATTGGTTTTTTTTCTTTAAACAAGAATTAGGGATTATCTCATAGGTAAGAATGAAGACACAGTAATATGCTTAGATCTGACCCTAAATATGAACCAAAGTGTACAATGAAATCATTAAAAAACTAGGTTCTGCTCTTGATTAAGCTAGTCAGAAGTTTAGCACAAGGAGTAAATGCTGACTGAACTTTTTATCTGATAAAAATGATTTCTGAACCAATTATCATTATGTAACACAAAGTCATCATAATAGCAAATGAGACATTTTCCTCTAGAAATATTGGTTATTACTTCATTGCAAAATTAGCAACAGGAGTTCAACATTACAGAAAAACCAATTTTGTATTAATAGAATGTGCTTTTACCAAATGTGTCACTAGATGTAGGCTCCTCTTCCTTTTTTTGGACTTCCTGCATGATTGTAGAGGTTGAGGTTTCTTCCTTTTTTGAAGGGACTTTTAGCCATTTTCTGTCCTCTTTATCTTTATTGCTGTTTGCACTGGTTCTAGGTTTACTTCCTGCTTTGTTCTTGGCTGCTGCTGCAGCAGCAGCTTTGACCAAAGCTATCCAATCCTCCAAAAAGGAAAAAATGGTAAGTAAGTATTATAAAGTGCCTAAGACTCAAACAGAAAATACTCATAAACCCAGCGAACTTTATCTAGAAATGTTCAAATGAAATTCAATTTGTTTTTATGGTTACTACTTAAAGAGTGGTAAAATTGAGTTTCCCAAGTTTCCCAGATAAACTTGAAGTATTATCAGTATGTCACATGGATAAAAATAAAAAAAAAATCTTTCAAAAAAACCACTGAGTGTTGAATTCTGACTGTACACATTCCCTGTTAAATTAATTTTGTGTCATAGCTTTAGAAACCCAGGAGCTCCCAATCCTAGCAGGGTGACATTTTTCTTACCCTTCTGGCTCTGAAACACACAATTCCATAGTTGTTGACCTATTATCCAAAGTTACAATCACCTCAAAGCATTGTCCACCTGCATGGAATTCCTCCTCAACTAAATTGATAAATCATGGATAACTCCTATCTCATTACACCTCTCTTTCTAGAATAACTAGAGACTCTTTCACTCTTTTTGTATTACATATTACAGGTTTGACTCACTAACTTCAATAAAGTACTCTATAATATGACTGAATTTCACAATCTATATTTAAGGTAATAAAGTGTCATTTTGCATAATTGCTTATTTTGACCATATGGAAACATTCAAGGGGTGAACAATACATCCCAATCTTATCTTCTTTTTGGCATTTAGACCAAGTCAAGCCCCCTACAAGTCAAAAGAGAGAACTTCCAAGGCTGAGCCAAGCTCTTTCCACTAGTTTAGAGCAATGAGACTCCAGCCTTATGTCTCCTGAATGTCAGGGATCAATCTGACTGCAAAAATCGTGACTTGATCCTTTTGACTAAACTATTTTTTCTAATTTTCTGTAACATCGAGAAGTTAGAAATTTTTTAATTTTCTTCCACGGAGAAGTTATGTGCAGTATAGAAGGCAGTAGAAATGATCAGCCACTCAGAATAAAGCATCTGAGTGCTCTGAATTACAAGTACTACCACACACCAAAAAGAAATACGAAAAAGACTGGTTTTGTCTGGTTACTCATGAGTGCTTTACAAATAGTACTTTTTTCTTTTCCCCCAATGGCATACAGACTATTTTATTCTGGAATATCTCCTTGTTGTTATGTCATCACATGACATACCTAAAGTAGCTTGTTTTTATGAATCTTGTTCCAATGCAACTTTTTCCCCACTCATTACATATTGCAAGTCTTTCAAGTTTCTGTTCTGCTGAGGGTTTCTTTGCCTTCTTTGATGTATGAGGAAATCATAACACAAATAGACTGTTAATTCTCCTTGCATTATGCTTTTCCTTTTCCATAGTTCAACACTTATAAATCACTGTTTTATGTAAGTTACACTTCTTCTTTGCACCACGCTGTGTACTTAGAAACAACAGTTTTGATTCCTCTAAGATAAAGTGCTCCATGTCCACACTGTCAGTGCAAAGATGCAGACACTCACACTAGGCAGCAGCAAAGTTTGGAAGCACTTGGGCAATGCTCACACAAGAAGCAGCTACTGAGGCCCCTTGGTGACATGGCAGGTGACGTGGCAGCACAAACCAGCGTGTCTAACTGCCAGCTGCACAGTCAGTTCAAAAGCACACATACCTTGCTTTTGGCCAGCCAAAACAAGCACACCTATTAGCTCCAGTCCATCCAGAGCCTAGCCCATCCAGCTGGACAAAAAAAAGATTGAGCTATTTGTGGTGGTGAGGAATTAGGAGACCTGAGAGCAGAAGTCTTATACTGTACTCTGGCCAAGGGATGAAGATGATCAGTAACGCGGCTGGAGATTGGATCTTATGATAAAAGTGGGAAGGAGAAATACTGCAGCCTGCATCAAAATAGCTTCTTAAGAGCATTCTAATTTTCAGTCAAGCTAAGCACCCTGGAATCAAAAGGTTTCAGATGATATCAAGCTTCAAAGGACCATGCTGAACCAAGTATCCTGGTCTAAGGGCAGCTGGTGCAACATGGAAGAGGGTTTTGTGGTTTTCTTTGTATTTTATTTCACTGTTGGGATACTGTTCATACAACACGGATCTTACAGTAGCAGGACACATAACAATGAAACAAACAAAGGTTAAACATTCAGAAGCCAGAGAAGAGACACATTCATTATGGTGACAGTTACACTTTTTTCCTAGATTAAAATGTAAATTTAAACTCAGTGAAGAGAGCCTTGAGCAGCTGGGGTGGACAAGATTGTATCAAGAGATTCCTTCCAAACGAAACAATTTCATGATTCTGAATTGTTCAGAAACTCTGTGGGTCCATTTTTATTCTGGCTCTGGAGTAAATATACAGGCACTAAAGTGACACAGTTAATTCCTGCTTTTTAACCTTGAATTCCTGCTGAGTGACTGCTCAGCAGCACAGCTCCTGACATGTGAGGATTATTTAGCTTCAAAGATGCAAAGGTGACTATATTTCTTTTGAAGAGCACAGGAACTCCTCCTTCAAAAAGATACATTTGTGTCTTTTTAGACTTTTTACAAAAAAATTAACAAAACAACTGGAGAATAATAGTGGGATCCTAAAGCACAATAAATTTTGAAATCTGTCTCAAGCTACTACTATGATATCTATTCTATCAACCATAATAGCAGGATACTAAATATCACAAATATCACAGAAACTACCTACACATTTTAATAGTAGGACATTTCCCCAGATTATACAAAGCCAAGGGTCCAAATATGAACAATAACGTAAAAGCAAAATCCTCCTAAGAGAAGTTTTCCCTACTTTTCTTTCATTTCCTGACATTGTCTCTCTATTGGAAGTGGTTGTGTAACTCTGCTCCAGTTACTCTGCACCATCCAGCCTGATTTCCCACTTCCCACAGTATCTCACTTCAGTGAGTTTCTCATTGACATATGTAAATTTTAAAGAAATATAAAACAAATCAAAAATGTGTATTTCCTTCTTTTTCATTCTTACTAAGATTCATCTTTCAAATAAGCTGAGAAAATTGACAGGAGAATAGTAATGGCCCACAGCAGTTAGAAAACAAAACATTACTTTATGACTACTGAGGAAAACTGTCATTATGCTAATTACATTCACTAAATCAAAACACAAGAAATTGCACGAGCGAGAAATACATCAGTAGAAATTACCCAAGAGCCTTACACATCCATTGGCTAAAAAACTTGTATTTTAAAAAGTTCATTTGTGTAACCTTAATCCTGCAACAGTGGGAAGGCAAAACCAGAATAATTTCTAAAATCCAACCCTTGCATCAGTAGCAGAATTCACACATACATTGCTCTCCCTTCACCTGCCTACAACCACCACCTTTTTGCTTCTCCACAGTACTAAAGATTCAGCTGGTTTTCCTCTTCTGTCACATCATGACTTCCAAATCCCACGCATTCATACATACACATACATAAAACATCAATCTATTGACTGGCTGATTCCACATCGAGCCTGGATTCCTCACCCTCACCTTTCAATTCTACACAGTCTGCCCCACCTACATCTCGGCTCACATTGTCTCCTGTCACATCTTCTTTTTTCCTCTGGCCCATTCGTAAATCCATGCTTTTTCCTCAGCTTCCTCTTCCTGTGTGCCAAGTCCCCTCCCTCTCCTTCAAATCCCTCCTCAAAACTCACTTCTTTTGGTTCGATTTCCGTCACTAATCTCAGCTCCGGCGCTATCTGCTCCCTCTCGCGCGCCTGATTACATCGAAGATAAAACAAAAAACATGAAACAGAAAAAGTAAGTTATCCAAATACTTCATATGTGCTCTCATAAGGGCAGTCTCAATATCCCTTTTTTCCCCTCTCTGTACTACGTTGGTCACAGATCGGTGCAATTTTGATTAATTTTGCTTATCTGAACCACAACTGAACCTCAAGACTCATTGCACTGAGACACACAATTATTTTCCACTCTTTAAAAATTTTGCCTTTCCACCCTCACAGCTGAGGCTTATTAAAACACACTTCTGCTGCAACTCAAAAATAGTTTGTGTTATAGCATTTACAGTCTCTTCCTCCAAGTCACAGTAAGCTAAAATCAAAGTATTAACTAATCTCTATCTCTCCAAATAACTCAAATTCTGCATGCTTAGCATACACCTTCCACAAAGATCTTAACATTTGTTGAATTTGTTGATGTACTAGAATTTGAAATATCTTAAGTTTACACTCATCTCTGGAAATGTATGTTTTAATTTGGAAACCGACAAAAAACAATTTTAGATTTAAATTATAGATTTAAATGAAGTGTTGCATCTGACAACTCTACTATTTTTGAAATCAGTTTACAGTCTTGGCATTTTTATAAGCTTTACATAAATTTTAGTAAATATTTTCTCACAAAATAAATAATGTAAAAGAACAAAAACATTCATGGGAGTTTGAGGCTTAGACAAAGCTCAGTCTCAGATAACTGATTTTCAACCCAAATCTTAGTTCATGTTTTTATTCTGAAATAACACAAAAAAACTTAGAAAAACAAACATTTTTCCATAGCATTATATGCAAAAAAAGTTGCAAGAAAAATTACAGCTTTGCCTTTGAAAGCTACAGACCTTCATGCTTGCTTCTACTTTTGCAGGATTAAATGCTACAACTCATATCAATTAGCATTACAGAAAGCACAGTTGGAGGTGTTCTTGCATCCAGACAACTTAAAAATTCTAAATCCATCTCAGGAAGTGTAAATTTGTCCCCCTTATTCCTTCTCAAGATTTCATTGAAGCAGCCTACATTCAACCCCCGACAAGCATAAGTGGCACCATAACTCTCAACTACTGAGAAAAATTAGAAATAACAGATGAGCTGGACTGCCACCAAACAAGTCTGGACAACATAATGGTTGTGAAGTAATGGATTTACTATTTTTTTTTAAAGCTGAAATTGCCTGTGGACTAAGAGTAGTAACTTGAGATTAGACACAACATTGCTCCCTAGAAAAAGCACAGGACAGAATCAGGGAGCTCTTTCTACTGTTACAAAAGACTTATTTCTTCTCAGTCACAACCACATTACCCAAGTTTTGCTTTTTATGAAGTAAAATGAAACACTCTAGCTTCCTAACTTACTGTCATGCTGACAGTATTGCTTGAAATACTACACAATGGTTCAACAGAGTTATTATAAGACTGCAGCAAGAAACCAGGGTTAGTGTGACTATAGATTTCTTCAGGAAACATCTTCTAAATAATGCAGTGGTGTCTGCACTAATTTCCAGAGTCCCTTGCATAGAGGATCAACCCTACTATACAGCTGCCTTTACCCTGGAGGCCAGGATGGGGAGATGCTTTCAAGCCAATTCAATTATCCATCTGCCCTGGTCACAATATGGATGGCTACAATGGTAATTATGAAATATGGAAGTTTGCAAAGTTAGGAGTATTCTGAAGAAAAGTAAGAGCAAATAAAGAGCAATTTCATTGGTTTTGTCTCAAATAGTTTCAGTGGAGTAATTTCTCATTAACTATGAAAACACAGTTACCATGCAAGATAAATGTAATGGCATTTCCACTGAAAGCATGTAAGAGTTTTCAATGTTTTCCTTTCACAAGTAAAGACAGGCCTACTGACTAAATCATATCCTCTACTTCACTATTCAGCATCTCATCTTGCAACTGGATGTTACCTTACAAGAGGTAAGAAATACTTATCTGCCTGAAAGCCCAAAAGTTCTGATATAGGGGGAAAAAAAACCCCACAGTCACGTTAGTAAGAACATGTGGGCAAAAAGCTCTCATAGTAGCAAACAAGAGACATGGGCAGAGGGTGGGGAATAAATAAAATTAATAAGAAAAATCAGCAGCACAGACTGCTGACAAGCTAAAGCTTTTTTCCTGAAAGGACACCAGAAGGAAAAGTCATTGGATACCCCTGGTTTCGTAAACTCTGTAAGACAAGACTTTGTGAACAGATTAGTCAGCAATGGAGTGTCCAGCAGCCAGATATTTCAGAGAGGCAAGGCCACTTGAGCAGCACACTCTCAGGCATCAGCCATAAACTGGTGAAGCAAGGCAGTGCCAGGCCTAGAATAAAGACTAATCTAAACCTAATTGTGCTACTGACACTTCTACTGTCTCAAAATATTAAAAAAACAAAAAAACAAACAAAACAATAAAAACCCAAACAACTACACAAAACCTAACAAAGCAATAACTTTAAATATTCTTACCTGCCCTTTTGCATCCTCTGGCATAGATTTGATATGCATCCTTTTAAGACATCGAATGACACCATCATAGAATTGCACTGTAAATGTTCCTAGAAATGAGTAGTTAAGAAACAAACTTGTTACTATGAAGGCTTTATGCTTTGCATGTTACTCTGTATGACAAGAGTAACCAAGTGTTACCAATAGTCAGGATCAAGAAAGGAACAAAATACATAAATGATGGCCTCAAGGAAACCCTGCTTTAATACTGTTACTCTTTATCCATCTGGAAAATTTCAAGCATGTTCAAGCTATTGAGGCACTTTTGCTCATAATTTATTGAAATAATTATGTAACATTTAAGGTGCCACACTAGGGAAACAGTTCAATTTATATCCAAATCCTCATTTGCTCTCACCTACAGTAAAAATGTCAACTTTTTATGTTCATTAGAAATATCACCATTATGAAGTATTTAACCTGTGTTTCTTTATTTTCCTATTTCCATTGCTTTTCTTCAATAAAGAGAACTAACGCAATTCTGAAAATTTAAATATAATATTTACTCAAATCAACAGTAGTACAAAATAGTCCTAAGACTGTGCACAGGAGCTTCTGATCACTGAAGCAAAGAGACACTAAAAAAAGCATTTTGTCTTCTACGAGAAATTCCAGTTTTCACATTTCATACAGATAAAATATAAACATTTTATTAAATCTGATAAATAGAAACATTTTCACTTAATATTGAGACAGTGAGGAAAACTTTATAGACATATCACTTTTTTAAGCAGACTAAATCTAGAGCACAGCATTTGCAAGCAGACCCTACCAATGGACCATACATGCATACATACCCTCTTTATTAATTGCTTCAATCTTTGCAGGGTAATATCGACAGTCTGTCCAACGAGCTAGGACTTCTTCTCCAGGTTTAAAATCCTATTTTAAACAAATTTAGTCATTAATATTTAAATATTTAATTCTTTTCCTCAAAAAGAATTAAACATTATGTGCTGGAGATCTAATATAGCAAACAGTTTACAAAAGTCCAAGACAAAATAAATGTGCCACTTACAACAAATTCTTCATCATCCTTCAGCCCCTCTTTCCTCAGTGCTGGCCGCTCCAAAGGTCGCAACCTATTGCTGTCCCAGTAAATCCACTCATCGTAGCGATGGCTCCAGCGCTCAAAATGCACCAACATCTTCCCCTCTTCATAATCTATCTTCTCAATTCGAGATGGATACCTGCCGTGGTAAACACCAACTGCTCAGTCTCAAGGGTTTGTTTCTTGGTTTAGATACAACAGTGCTTACATGACCATTCAGAAAGTTGTATTAACACTTGGTACTGGAAACTCTCCGCATCTGAAAAAGGCTAAGTAACTGAATTGATAGGATAACATTTCGTTCAAGAATCTACACACAATAGTGAAAATAGGAATTCAGGCAGAATTCGGCTCCTTCTGCCCTTCACAGAAGTGTTGAAGCAGATTTAAAAGCACAAAGAATCTCCTACAAAAAAGAAAGTTAAATATATCACTAATTTTTTTACCAGCATTTATATTAGGGCTGCTCTGAAGTTAACAACACATGTATGGAAAAGAAAGATCACAGGAAAAGGACAGCTGCCTTTAACTTTCACAACCTGTTTTTCTAACCAAGTGCTACTGTGGAGCAATAGTAAAAGAGCAGAACTTGAGTGACCAATTTCCAGTCCTGCTGCAAATTCTGTAGCTAGAAAGGCAACTGACATATACAGGAAACCTGTCAACATAATCAATTTTGAACACAATCTCTCCAAAATACTGACTGTGCTGTTAAAAAATGTTCTGCTTAAAATGTAAGTTTTCAGGAAGTACAGGTTTTCCTTATTTCTTAATGACTCGACCTGCACATTAAAACAAAAGGTGTCAATCTCAATTTGCTCCTTCTTTTCTCCTGTCCTACTTCTTCAACTGCAGTAATGTATACAGCTTCCTAACATTTAAATATCCCAGAAGCTGCTGATTAATTAAATCTCTCTGATTTTCTAGGTTACTACTGCAGCCACATTTCACCCTCACATCAGAATTCAGAGACAGTGCAAGCTCTTGTTGCATTTCTCTCATCCATATATTTCAGAAATGCTAAATATTTTTCTACCCGTTCTTTAAGATCCCAGCTTTTTCTCACTGAACTTCAAAAAAACCCCACAAAGTCTTAGTCTAAAACTGCAGACTCTCATTTGCCACTCTACTAACAAAATCTTTTTCAAGACACTTTTCCAAGTGTTCTTTCAAAGAAACAAGATCAACCTCTCTTCCCTCTCTAAAGCAGATTGACAATAACAATCTAACAAGAATGGTGAAGCTGATGATATACTGCATTTAAACAGAATGTAAAACTCATGGGTCAAACCTATATCCCAGTAGCAGCATTCTGGTTTAACTTTGAACAAGGCTTCAAGAAAATAAGTCAGCCATGAGATGGTTTTCCTAAGCCCTGCCTCTGATTATACTTTCTTTTTAAGTCCATATGCTGCTACACTTAGAAATTTCATTGTTAAGTTTCTAATTTTTTTCCATCTTCCAGAGTGTTCCAGTTTCAGACTTCTTATAACTTGACACTAAGCTTCAACATAAGCAGGAAGAGGAGCAAAGCAGAGGAAAAAGTAAAGTTACTGTTACTACAGCAAGTGTTACCTAAAGGAGTTCCAAGTAGAAGGATGACACAGAATGTATTTAACAGAGGGAAAGAAGGAAAAACACCAGAAAAGGAACAGGAAGAAAGTTCATTTTGCAGCAATAAGAGCTTGTGCTGCAGCAGTGAAATGGAAGGCAAGAACAGTGGTGCCCTTTCCCAGTACAGTTAAAATTTTAGGTTTATCGCATGCCAGCCAGCGATGCAAAATGATGGTTGTTTTACAAAATTCAGGGCCAACCAGCTAAAAGAGAATTCTCCTTTTCCTGCACATCTCCAGTGCAAACACTGCTCCCATCCTGGTGTGCCCCTATAGCAGTTCCCTTGTCAGGGCCAGGAGCTTTCTCTGGTCAGCACAGCCAAGCCACCATTCCAAGCACTGGGTGAGAAGACAACAGAAGGGATAAACTGGGAAAATACAGAACTGTCCTGCAGAGAGAAAACCATGTAAGAGGGGAAAGTAAAATACAGTGCACAGTTTAGAGACGAATATTTTAAAATGAAGATAATTATAAAGATGATTCAGCAAGCCAAGAATCAAGACATTAGTATAGATACAAAATCAAAAGAGAAAAAGTTAGCATCAGTTAATAAAAGAATATATGCAAAATATTAATTCTTATTAGAGATCACTTTAAATAAGAAATGAAGCTCAAGGTATTTATTGGGTAATTTCTCTTTGTTAAATACAATTTTTGCTGTCAAAGTCTTTCTAAAAGTCCATAGTAAGTCCTTAGAGATGGAACCGCCCAAGCCATATGCAATTGGTTATTAGGCAACCCAAACACAACTTTGTATTTAGCAACAAGCTATTACCCTCAATACCCACTAAATTTAGCCACACAGTGTGCCACAAATATGTACAAACAGTAATAATATTTCACAATACTGATCTCACAGTGGAAAAGAGCAGGACATAGGTATTGGAGAAATTACTCTTGCAAAGTATCCCCTGCACAGAAAGATCTTTCTGGTGGTTTTGTACTTTTACTGAAAAGAATCAATTTCATAAATTAAAAAGCTTAACCTGAAGAAAATTACATCTCATACACATCAGAAATTTTATGTAGAAGTTCCTTCCACCATAAAGTTACAAGTAGGCATTTGAAGAAATAGCAGAAAAGGGGGATATAAATATCATTCTTTACAGTATCAAAGCATAATAATATCTAAAGCCAAACCAACTTTCCAGTCAGGTTAATTCCCACAGCAAGTATGCCACACTAAGTCATCACAATGAAACTGAAATACAAACAGACTTGCCAATATTTCATCAGCACAAACCAGAAAAACACACTCTAAAAATCTGAGGGAAAAGTCTACTTTTCACAAAACGAAAAAAAAAAACAAAAACCTCAAATAGACCAGGTCATTAAAATTCAATAATCAAGGTGTTTCTTTTACGGGAAGAAACAATATCCTGCAAATTTTGGGTGTGCTTTTTCAACAGGGTGCTGAAAAGAGTATCTAATAATCACAAATGAAGTTACATCCACATTTCAGGGGGGTTTGTTCTTGTTTTTTAAAGAGAGAACAAGAGAACCATTGTTAGCTAATGTTATCTGCCCAGTTTATACATTGCATGCACCCCATTCTCAGGTTCCAGTTTTGGTGATTCCAACCCATTTGAATTATGAAGTATTTCTGGAAAGCCTCAGAATTTGATATGGCTTAAAAAACTTATACTATGAAGCCCTGTTCAGGCAACAATAGTGTTCCAACATTTATACAATAAAAATGAATTGAAAACTTCCCATTTCACTACTTGACAGTGTAAAAAAAAAACCAAGTATTTTTTCCAATGCACTCAACTCACAGTAAAAGCCACACAGACAACACTTTTCATTTTTATGTCATCCTTTTAACCCTTCTAAAGTGACAAAAAGTTGTGAATTGCCCTGTGAAATGGGACAATAGGCATTTCAAACTGTAAAAGAATGCAAAAACATTAGTAAATTTGCCCAAGTTTGCACCTACGAAGTCTACAAACACACACATACTTCTTGCCTTTGCACCACTGGTATAAAAAGTGTTTCCTTCTACCTCATAGAGGAAATAAAACCAAATACCCTCCATTCTGACTTCTCAAAAGTAGTGATCTGGTCTCTGCAAAATCTGCAAACACCTATTTCTAGGTCTCCACATTTATTATACATATATTGTATTAAATATAAAGCAGAGTCTTCACCTCCCTTTCAAACACCCATTAGGTAACCCAGTCAACTGAAATCCAAAGCAAAGACTGTACCAAGTAAGATTTCTCAAAGTCTTACAGGGAAAAGACTTCCTCCATACTGGGGGAAAAAAATCCATCCAGATAATCAAATATACCAAGAGCAATTAGTGTTGTTCTGACAACTAAGCTGTTTTAGAGAGCTGTTTCCGTTCCAGAAACAAGGGCCATGTATCTGTACTTTATTAGCTAACTTAACAGTTTAGTTCAAGCAAATTAATAAAGACTGTGGTCTCAGAAAAACAACAGGGTTTTTTTCCAAATCAGTATCTGCTGCTTACAGAACAACCAGTAGAGAGCTAGAGCCAAAAAAATCACACGAAAGCATTAAAAAAGGAAGAGATGCATCTTTAAATACATCAGCTTTGCAAGGACAGTGTTCTACTTGTGGGAGCTGACAGCTGAAGAGATGTCTTACACCCAGACATGCACTTGCAGGTAAGTGCAGCTTCACTGCTTTTTCCTTTGCTATGTCAGTGAGAGGCAGAAGGGGGTGTATGCACATGTATCAGTTTTTGTATGAGATCGCAGGGGAATTCAAACTGAAAGCAACCTCAGAAAGCCTCTGGTCCAACCTCCCACTCAAAGCAGGGTCAGCTATGGCAACGGGCCAGGTTTTCCAGTGTTTTATCCATCCCAGTCTTGAAAACCTCCCATGCTGGAGACTCCACAAACTCTTCAGCCAAATCCGATCCACTGCTTGACTGTCCCATGGGGAAAAAGATTCTCCTTGAACCTAGTCTGAATCTCTCATTTCAGTTTGTGCCTGTTGTCTTGTACTCTATCTACCTGTAGGGCTTGGCTAAGTCTTGTTGATGATCGCCCTGGAGGTATTGGAAGGCTGATATTGGGATTTCTGAAGCCTTCTCCAAGCTAAACAAATCATTTCCTCACTCTCTCTTCATAGCTCATACACTCCAGCTCCTGATCATCTTGTATACTTAATAATTTTCTGTTTTCTAATTTTCAATCCCATCTCATTTATTATCTGCTGACAGATGATGGTATCAGTTTTGATTAGAGCTGCAGTTCATAGTTTGCTTTAGTGAATTTAAATGGAACAAGTGGTACAAATTATGCAAGATGATCCCCTGCAACAGCATAACTGCTGTACTTGATAAAGCAGCAATTGCAGTTACCCCCACAATAAAGCAAAAACAAACACACTCATTGACAGCCTGCCCTTGCTGACCAGTTTGACCAGGCTTTCTTCTACTCTGTCATGGTACATAACAAATGAAACCACTGATCCAAACACTGTCTGCAAAAACTTCATTAAAAGTACAGGGCTTTTAGGAAACAGTCAAGGTACACCAATGACATCTCAAAAGTGTACAGAATGTAAATGAAACACCAGTTGCCACAAGTTGAATTTCAGCAACTCATACACAGTTGAAAATTTAAGACCTGCAGAAGTACCTCAGAAAACAAAAACATACTTAATTGTATTATTCTTACATCCTCTAGAAGCCTTTCTTGATTAACATGTTAACTAGTCATGATCATTAGCTTCCAGAAAAATGGAGAAAAAAAATTAAAACCCTTTCAAAGGCTATTTGTCAGCAAGTGTTCTCAATTTGTCACTTGTAGAAAGACTGAGCTAAGCAATACCAATGCTCTTCAATTTGGCTTTTGTTAAAAAATAATAAAGAGATTTCATGTAAGTTCAGCAAGTTTATTTTCTTTGAAGTATGTATTTCTGCATGCAAATGAGGGGAATGCATACAGATTATATATAGAAAGAATTTAAAAAACATCCACCACCCCCTTATGCAACAGAAAGCCAACTAAAAAAAAAATCCCATAGACTATCACTGCAACCCTTGACACCCTAATAATAGCACAACAGTAGAATTTCTGTCACAAGCTATTTGGTTTTGTATTATTAGTTCATTCTGTATTACTAGTTCCTTTGAAATAGAGTCCTGTTTTCATTGTTGATGCAACTGCTAAATTTTCATATTAACTTTCTTCTGTGTATGGCACCACAAAAGTTTACATACATTTAAACCTGACACAGGTCTACCCAGTGGTACAGATGAGGAATAAATTCCTGGAAAGTTCAGGATAAATTCTATTCTTCCTGAAAACACCCAGCAACTCAGCTGCAGAGCTTGTGACATGGCTCATGCCTGACAACCCAAACCTAGACAAGAACTCCAGCACAGACAAGCAACCATTCCCTGTGAAAAGGCTGGGCAGGTCTGACACAAACTATACACTGGATATTCAGTGACACTTTTTGATACAATTCAGCTCGAGCTATTTTTACATATTAATTTTTGTTACCTGATTACTTTATCCAACTATCTCTAGTCACAGAAGATGCTACAAAAGTTTTACTGCACTATTTGGATGTTTTTCTTATCCTGCCATTAAGTTACAGAATCAGTATGCTGAAAACCCACTCTACAGCAACAGGTAAGAACAAGAATGGTTCTGTAAACCAAGTCCTTTAGAGTACATTTATTAAAACAAACACACTTCCTATAATTAAAATCAAAGCTCTACAAATAAAAAGTTTGACCCAACTTTTTATACAGAGCATATAACTACTGGAGCAGACATATCAATATATCAATAATAAACAGACTTCCCTCTCACATCACTTGGAAATAAAAGGATCAGATATTTACAGGAACATGCTGAGCTCTCCAGGAATGCAACAGAAAAGCAGATGCACACCTCTACATTTCTGAGCCCTTATAAATCAGAGAGCAGCTAAGAAAAAACTTCTGAGTAGAAGCATCAACTACTTCTGTCACCTACTTTAACAAAACCAGGGGTTTTTCAAACTAGCATGGCCAGGACACACAATCAAATTAGCCTACTAGCTTTAATAAATTTTTTACTAACAATTTATTTCATCAGAATAGCTCCTTTCACAATACACAGGCTGGGCATCATGGTCCTTGTGCCCACAATTCCCATTTTATAGTCTTTGAACTCACAATACACCTGGGTGGCTGCAGAGTCACAGTTTTAAGCACTCCATTCTTCCAGCTGTTCGATACAAACACGACTGTACCTGCCTGTCCCATGAACTCCAATTCAGGATGTGGGGGTGTTTTTAGAATCAGTTTTGTGAACCTGTCAAGTGTGACAACTGAATACAAAACAACTCCCCTTGCATGCCTTCAAATGAAAACAAAAGAAGTCTTTGATCATGAAGTTTGCACACTGACACACCAATCACCTCAGCCATGACACTGAATTCCACACTACTCCAGAAAGGCTCTTTGCTTATTACAGCTGCACAAGCCACGAAGAGCAAGTAAACAAAAACCCATACAAAAGTTTAGCTCGATTTCCGAAGAGAGAATATTTTCCCAAAAGCTAACAGTTTTAACAGACTTAGCTGGAAATTCACGAAGTTCACATGTGGAAATTGTCAATTAATAGGTGCACTGATTTTTATAGTAAGTTACCAAAGCACACCCACTACACAAAGTAATTATGCTCTCAGCAAATAGTACACAATGTCTTCCGTACCATTTTTGTAAATAGTCCAGTGCCTCCAAACGAGCACCAATCTCAAACGTGATTCCAGGACGATTTGGAGGCTTTTTACTCATCTTGATATTATCTTTTTCACCACCTTTGAAGGAAGGAAAAAAGTTGCATTAAAATACATTATGTTGTTTAAAATGTGTCACTGACAGCAAATGTATTCCAGAGGGTGAAAAGATGCAAAATTTTGATCCTGACTTTGTATTAACTGCTTTGTTTACAGAAATACAGTCAAGGCCCACAAAAGGCATCAAACAAATATTCATATATACTTTTATTCAGGTTTCTTTCCCTTCGAAAAATATCTGTTATCAACCTTAAGTCAAAAAATAAGATGAAAGAAACCAGTTCATCTCTGGAACTGTACTAAACTGTAATGCCTTGGCATCCTTTTAGAGCAAAATTTTAATTTACCTATAGTCAACATGTGTGCTCAGTTCGGGTGGGCAAAAGGCAAACCAAGGAAAACTTACCTTGCCAAGAGCAGATAAACATGGCCTATAGGACACGCAAGATGAAATGAACACAAACAAAAATAAACAAACCCCCATCCCGAGTCTTTCTACGCACTCTGGAGTCGCACTCATAGCACTAAGTTTCAGTCACAGCTGGCTTCTAATTTTATTTTGTAGCTCAGCCACTACCAAAAAATGATAAAAAACCACTTCTCTGTGCAACTACTGCCGCTACCACCGCGACTTTCTGCGGCGCTCCCTGCACCAGCCCGAGCCCACTCGCCGAGCGGAGCGCCGGGATGCGGGGCCGGAGCCTCCCAGCTCCGCTCCGCGGGGAGCGACCCCCGGCCCCGTTCTCCGCCGGGGGACGCGCCGGCAGCGCCGAGACACAAAGGCTCCAGCCCAGCCGGGCTCGGCGCGGGAGGGCCGCGGCCCGGCGGGGGCTCAGCGCTCGCCACGGCCGGGGGAGGCCCCGNATACAGCCCTGGCGCTGGGGACAGCGACAGAGCCCCCGCGATACAGACCCAGCGACAGAGCCCCGGCGCTGGGGACAGCGACACAGCCCCGGCGATACAGCCCTGGCGACAGAGACCCGGCGACAGAGTCCTAGCGACACGGCCTCGCCGCCGGCACGCACTGCCTGCCTTCCCCACGCAAACTGTGGAGAGCAAAGAAGGTGGTGAATTAAGGGGCTGGAGCACTTCTCTTACTGGGAAAGGCTGAGGGAGCTGGGGCTGTTCAGCCCCAGAAGAGGCGGCTGAGAGGGACCTCCTCGTATCTGAAGGGAGGGTGGCAGGAGCATGGAGCAGGCTCTGCTCGGGGGTGCCAGGAGGACAAGAGGGAACGGGCAGAAACTGATGCGCAGGAAGTTTCACCTGAATACCAGAACTTTGGTGTGCAGTGACCGTGCACTGAAAGAGCTTGCCTAAAGAGGGTGTGGAGTCTCTCCACTAATTCAAGTGGACACAATCCTGTGCAGTGCGCTCTAGAATGACCCTGCTTAAGCAGGGAGGTTGGAGCAGAAGACCCTCAGCTGTCCCTTCCACCCTGACCAGTTCTGTGACTTTGTAATCTGTGATTCTGTGAGAGGGAGAAGAAAGATTCAGTCGGGTCACTGAGATGGTCATCGAGGTGCCATAGCCTGTGGCTGGTGGGCACAGTACAGCCCAGGCCAGGCAGCAGCCTCACAGTGGCCTGTCTTTGCCTCTGTTTTTTACTCATGAAACCAGCTTCATCTGACCCACAGATTTTCTCACTTTTATTCATCCCAGCCTCCCCCAAGGTGCTGAGAGCAGGGTGAGTGAGCAGCTGGGTGGGTGCTTGGCAGAGGGTGTGACCAGCCCACTGCTGCCCCTGTGACACCCAGGGTTGTGGTGACTGGTGTGTCGCTGCTGTGCTGCTTATCACTGTGTCCTGCTCTGCCTGAGAGACCTATGATAAAGGCAATGACCATGAGCCAAGTCTGGCATTTGGGCCCTGCATTGCTGCCATCCCAGCACTCGGGGAACCATCTCATGGAGACTTTCCTTCTCTTCTTCTCCAGGACAGATGTTCCCAAGCTTGTAATGGCAAGATCAGCATCATCACATCCCCATGGATGTGATCAGCAAAGTAAATGTCAAGTTTCCACCAACTAATAAAAAGGCTGTCTTAGGCATAGTGTATTTCTCAAAAGTGCATGTTCTGTGTAACAGTCAGCTTTTGAGTCCTTTCCATTAAATGACCTTTAAGAACTTCTTAAAGCATTTCGAGTTTGTGTGGCAAGATTTTGGTAGTGGGGGCCTTGTGTGAGAAGCTGCCAGAAGTTTCCCCCCATGTCTGACAGAGGCAATGCCAACTGGGTCTAAGATGGATCCACCACGGGCCAAGCCTGAGTATTTTGCCTCTGATGGTAATTGATGAGAGGAGTGTCCTCTCCTAGGCTTCTCTCCTAGGAGCATTTTGTTGTATTTTCTCTCCCCTGTCCAGTTGAGAAGGGCAGTGACAGAGTGGCTTTGGTGGGCACCTGGTGTCCAGACAAGGTCACTAAACAGCAGCAGGACAGACAGGACAGTTTGTTTGGTAGCCCTTGGGCCTGTCCAGAGAGTACCAGCTGTGAGAAACTCTGTGTTCACCTGGAAGGACCCAAGGCTGACCTCTGGGGTTCTGGAGCTGAGGGTATCAAGGGTCTGAGATGTACTAGATGTTTGTAGGAAGGGGCACCTCTACACATAATGCAACTGAAGCTACATGGAGTCAGGGGGTAGGATTGATCACACAGTGGGCTCAGGTGAGGAAATCCTGTGCCTTTTAATGCTGAAAGAGGTCACCATTGAGCCAAGAGGCAGAGACGGCAGAGCATCATCTGAGGAGGTGGCTCAAGCCCACAAGTATAATAAATAGCAGAAAGTGAAAGGCAATATGCTCTTTTTACCAGTGCATCCTGTTGTGCTGTGCAAAACCATCTGATGTGGAAAACTACTGGGTGGAGTGCAAGTCATGGACCAAATTAATTGATTGGACTTGTATGGACATTTGGGGGATGTCCCACAGACTAAGGGAATGACACCTGTGCATATGTCCCAGGACAAGGAGGGGGGTCATGATTGATGGTGATGTTGATGACACACCAGTGTGGTGGCTGTTCCTGAATAACACTTGCACAGCATCAGGGCTTTTTTTTTTTTTTCCCATTCATCTTCCTCAGCAAGTAGGCAAAGGATGGGCAAGAGACTGAGAAGGGACAGAATTAGGACAGTTGACCTAAATTGGCCAAAGGGATATTCCATGCCATAAAACATTGACCTCAGCAAGAAAACGTGGGGCAGAAGAAGAAGAGGAATGGTGGAACATTTTTCTTCCAAGGTGACCGTTGCTGGGAGATGGAGGGATATAAGTCTGCTGGTGGGAGGTGCTGAGTGCTTGTCTTTGAATTGCTTGGGGTTTTTTGGGGGGTGGGTTGTTTGGTTTAGGGGTTTTTGCTTTCCTTCATTTATTAAACTGTTCTCATCCAGCTCTGCAAACATTTCTGGGGGTGCTGGTCGGCAGTGGCTGAAGATGAGCCAGCAGTGTGCCAAGAAGAGCAATCAAGGCATCCTGGCTTGTATCAGAAATAGTGTGGCCAGCAGGACTAGAGAATGAAATTGTCCCTCTGTACTCAGCACTGGTGAGGCCACATCTTGAATCCTAGGCTTAGGTTTGGGCCCCTCACTGCAAGAAAGACACAGAGCTGCTGGAATGTGTCCAGAGAAGGGCAGCAGAGCTGGGGAAGGGGTGGGAGCACAAGTCCTGTGAGGAGCAGCTGCGGGAGCTGGGGGTGTTCAGCCTGGAAAAAAGGAGGCTCAGGGGGGACCTTATCACTCTCTACAACTCCTGACAGGAGGCTGGAGCCAGGTGGGGGTCGGCCTTTTCTCCCAGGCAACAAGTGATAGGACTTGGAAAAGGCCTCAAGGTGTGCCAGGGGAGGTTTCGATTGGATATTAGGAAAAAATTCTTCACAGAAAGGGTAGTCAGGCATTGGAACAGACTGCACAGGGAAGTGGTGGAACCACCATTCCTCAGAGCATTCAAAAACACGTGGATGTGGCAGTGGGGGGCATGGGTTAGTGGTGAACAGAGTGGTGCTGGGTTAGTGATTGAACTCAATTACCCTGGAGTTCTTTTCCAACCTTAACGATTCTATGATTCTCACTTTTGTTCTCCCCATTCTCTTCCCTATGCCACTGCCGGGGGAGTGAGCAAGTGGCTGTGTGGGCGTTTGGCTGCTGTTCAAGGTCAACCCATCTGCTTCATTTAGTCCCCAGGAGGATGCCTCCCACTTAAGGAGTCTTTATAGACAGACTGTTCAGTAGGATATTTTAGAGTATTTGCTGAGATATTTTTTTTCCTCCCTAGATTTTCCCTTGTTACCATTTTCTGGAAGGTGGTGGCAAACAGAAGAGATTGAAGGAAGAATGAAGCTTGAAGACAAAGGAAACAAAATAAGAAAACAAAGAGAAAAGGAAAGGAAACGATAAGTTTTTTTTCTTTTTTCAGTAAAAAAGTTGCCGTTGCATTCATTTGAATTCTCCAGCTCTTACTACCCTGAGTGTAGTTTTGATGCAAGCTTTGGTTTAGAGAGTTTGTTACAGGATAGTGAAGGTTGTTGTGTAAGGAATGAGCTCTCTTTGAGTGGCAATGAATGTGCAGCATCAGGGTAGTTAGAAAAGCAGAGGTGCTTCTGTCCAAGGAGAGGGAATGGGGGAAGATAAAAGAGGATGAGGATAGAGCTGGGTACATGGGGGTCACTGAATGATGTTCTGGACTGCTGGAGACTGCCTTGTGCCATGGTGTGAGATGGGCTGAGAGCAGTGTGTGGCACCTTGAGCATCACCTCCCTGCTGAGGGGAGAGGGAGGCAGAGCTGGCAGGAGATGGCAGAGGCACAGCAGGCCCCAGGTATTGATTAATATGGACTAAAAGCACATCTGCACACACAAAAGAGCACAGGAGGACAAGCCCATATAATCGCCTGCCCTGGCAGCTCCCAGGAGCAATCAGCCCATCAAAGGCCCGTTTCCACAAGCTCAGAGGAGCACAGGGACAAATGGCAGGTGGGAACCAAATTAGAGACCTAGAGGAAGGGACACCCGATGCAGGGTGCCATGTGTGACTCCTACCACGCTGCCTTCAGAACTGCAGAAGTCCACTTAAGGTCCAGCAGTACAGGGCAGCATTTCCTTGCACTATTATCAAAATATTTAGGAAAACAAGGAGCCCCAGTCAGTGTCCCTGTTTCTTTGCTGCCATTTCATGTACACCCATCCCTGCCCTGCTGTAGCCCACAGGCACCCACAGCCCCTCCTGGCCCTGGCTGCCTGTCCCAGTGCCTCCCCACCTCTGCCCATGGCCCAGCACCCTGTTTCAGCTACACCAGTCCACTATAAAGTCAGCAAGGAGCAATTTTGACCAAGACCTTTTTTTATTCTTTTAGCACAAAACCATATCTGATATTTAGTCTTGTCTCATAGGAAAACAGGGCCTATGTGGCTGCATTGCCTGTCTGCCTTCCATTTTCCCTTTCTTCACTTACTCCTAAAACTTCTATCTTACTACAAACTTGACACTCAGAGAGAAACATCTCATCACATTATCCCAACCTTTTCTGTTAAAATGCTCAGCTGGGCAGGGGAGGGTGATAGAGTCAACCTCTCCGTGATGGAAAGACTCAGTGGTTATTTTCCTTCAGACACCAGAGCATGACAAGACAGAGATGCAGGAAAAGAAATTTCACTGTTTCTGCTCCTTACAAAATTTGGTGTTTAATCTTGTCACGAAGCATGTCTTCAGCTTTGTCATGAATATACAGGCCATAAATTGGAAACCAAACTGGATAGGAGATTTTATACTGCCAGTCAGTGACTCACTGAGACTTGGAGGGGGGGAGAGAGGATTTCATAATCAGCTGAGTATGAGCTCATGATGTGCTGTTGATGCTGAAAAGACTAATGCAGTCTTTGCAAAGCACATGCACATGGAAACACAGAGTAGGAGTAGAGAGGTGACATTATCGCTGCACTTGGCACCAGTACGTTGTTATTAAAATAACTAACTGTTCAGAAAACCCATCCAAAAACTGCAAGGGTTCAGGAAAGGTCCGGAAGAATGATCAAACACCTGGGAAAAGAAAGATATTATGGTGAAAAACCCAGACATAGCTTGTTTATTTTGCCATTTGTTTTTTCTTGTGGGCGATTGGCTTAGTCCATGAAAGAACTACTTTAAATGTCAGATATTGCAATTGTGAGGTGACAGTCAACAGAATAAAACTTCATTGTTGTTTTTACCCTTATTATAGTAGAAAGGCATGTTTAAAATTACTGCTTGTGCTTGTATTCAAACGGTGTCTGCACAGCCTCAGTCTAGCAAACCTGCAGCAGCACCTCTGCCCTGCTCCTTCCATCTGCACAGGCAGCTTGGTTGTAGCCTGGCTCTGCTCTGTCACCATCTGTCCTTTTCCTGCCACTTCCTTGGTCTATTTTGGCTCCATATCCAACATCAAGCTGCTATGGCCCCCTCTTCTGTTCCTCTGCCTTCTTCTTTCATCCCAGAAACACCCTCCCCTCCAGAAATTCCTTCCTCCTCCTGTGAGTATTTCCATTATCTCACCAAACACTTCTCTTTCTCTTTTAAAGCCCTAAATTTTCCAGATGCTTGGAAAAACCCTGAAGTGGATGAGTTTTGAAGTGTCTGGCCTTGTAGGAGAAAAGAAAGTCACTAACACTCATTGCCATGGACACCATACAAAACAGTAACTCTGTGGGTTTGGGACATCAACCCCATCTTTTTCTAGTTTTGAAAGATAGTGAAGCTGGACTGGATTGCTCACTGGTTCTTTGCAGAGTGCCTTTAATTCTGTCAGTGGTTTCTCTCAGAGAACTGGCTCTTGGCTCACAGGTGCTGTGTTTCACTGCATGCTGGAGAGGTGACATGAAGCTGTAAAGCAGAAGAAAGTTTCCCTACTGGCAGTATTTTAAGGGTGAAGTACAGTAGGGTGAGAATGCTAAGGAGTGAGACCTGGTAAATCCGGGTGGGTAATGAAATTTGCATTTAGCAGGTAGTTCCGACATTAGTGAAAGGGTCCTAAATCCACGCAAAGAAAGAGAAGAAAGAGCAAACACTGAAAATTGATGGGGTTAAAGGAAATCCTTGAAGCAGAAGTTGCTGCTCACCAGAGTGGCACCTCCTGATGCTCTGCATGGCTGGAAGGGAGCAGCTCCCTGCTTTGGATGCTGACAGCTTTGCTGTGTCATGTTACAGCCTCACTAAACCACTTTCTGTGTATCATTTGGTATTTCTTGGGGGCACACGGAACATTCTCCATGCTATGAATATTGTTCTGCAGTGAATGTTAGACCTCTTGAGATGTAATTGTGCTTTTGCCTCAGAAAGAGTGCTGTGCAATGTGTCACTCACTTCTGCCTTTCATATTACAGCCATATGTCTTGGATTGTGTTTTGATTTTAGAGAAGATTCTGTAGACTGGAACACATCAGTAAATATTTTACTGAATTTTCATTTAAAGCCTTGATGAGAGCAGTGCTGACCAAAAGCTGTAGTAATAATACCTGCTCTATGCACTGATTTCCTAGATTATTTCCATATGAGATTAAAATGCAGCATACTCTTTTTGGTGGATCAACAGTGTACTTGAGTCACAAACATATCCCAGTGGGAAGCTTTTCATGGTCTGCATTGCTGAGAGCTGACTTCTGGGTGGACAGAATTTGCAACTTGAGTTAAAGGAAGAAGAATTCCAAAACTCACATGTCCAACCTGGTGAGTCCAGGGGTGAGAATGAAAGAGTACACATCACATCTGCCAGCAGGCAAAACCAATCACTTTGTAAAACTAGTGTGGTATTTTCCTGTCTCCTTTGTTGTCCCATGTAAACTGGGGTGTCCTCAGGGGATGAAGGATGGTTGTTGATTGTGAGATACGCCCTTTGTGCCCAACCCTGCTTGTAAAATGCCTGTAAAGCATTTGTTCACGTGTTCATGGTAGGACTCACTTGTTTCTTGGTACTTGGCCATTGGGTCTGTGCTGGTGTCACATGGGCAGGTTCCTGGAAGGCTATCAGAGTTCCACTCTCTGTCCTTAATTGCCTCGTAGGCCACATTCAAATCCTTGATCTTTATGCAGTGCTGGATGGCATCCAGGCTGTAAAACCACTCTGCCTCTAGTGTGTCATGGTCTTCCACTGGATACTGAGGCTGCCTGTGCTGTTGCCTCTCCCTAGCCAGTGAATTAGTCCAGGACATCATTTTGAATCCAGCTGGAAATACAAGTTGGGCATGGGCAAGGCTGGAAAAATTGCAAACAGTTCCAGAAGGGCCTGTAGACTCTCAGTACAGGCCTCACAAATTTAGACTTAGCTTAAATACTGGTATACAGGCAGAAAGGGACTCAGTCAATGTCAGACTACAGTGGTTATTTACAAACAGAGAGACAGCTGATAACGGGGCTGTGTAAAGACAGGTATTTTAAAGAACATTATATTAAAGCATCACTTCAGTTGCTACTTGTCTTCATTTGTGCCTCACTCAGTAGGATTTATTATAGAAATGACCACGACAGCAGTATGATCTGTATTTTGCCAGTACTGTGGAACCAGTGGTACCAACACCTCTCAACTATAGATTTTTGTTATATATAAAGCATGCTATGATCCTTTACAATCATATATTGGCCAAAAGCCTTCACTGTACACAGGTCCAAGACCCTCTATTCCATGTTGATCACATCAGGGCTGTCACAGAAACCACACAGGTTCTCAGGTACAGTGGGCAGCAGTGCGTGACCACCTCCAGAGGAACGTTAATTTTCATTTTGGGACTCAAAATGTCAAAAGGAAACTCCCAGCCAAAGATGAGATGCTATGTGTCTAGTTAGAGCACCAAGAAGGTGCCTAAAGCCGTGTGTATCTCCGTGCCCTGTTCAGCTTTCCACCACCAAGGTGCTGCTGTGCAGGTGCTCTGTCCAGCATTAGCTACAGTGACATGGGAGACAAGGAATATGGGCAGCTGAGCCCTCTCCATGTCTTATGGGTTATTCCTGGGTTGGTCACATAGTGATGGGTTTGGACATGTCTTTTTACACCCTTTAGAGCTGAGAGTCAGCAGTGTCCCCACACTGTCCCACCTGCTTTAGTTCCTGTCCTTTCCCTCTCAGTCTGTGTGTCCTAAAATGTGTCATGTAGATTTGTGCTGGAAGTGTGATGACCTGGGAGCTTAGGAACTATGGGTGTACATCATTCACACGTCACCTCAAACCTGTTCTCACTCATTCTCTGCTCAGACCACTGACCTAGGCATTAATATTTATATTCTCTGCAAATAAGGTGCTGCTGGAGCACAACTGGCCAACAGCTGACTCTGTCCTGGCTGCTTCTCGTCACTGTAGACACTGCAGTGTGCTGATCCATGAAATTTTGTCATCCTTTAAAAAAATTGAGCCAGACAGCTTTTAGTATAGATTAGTGTCTGTTGCTTTTTTTAGTGTTCCTACCTTCTATCTCAGTAACAGTAAGATCTTCTTGTGAGGAAATTTATGAAGAACTCTTAGGAGGACTCACCTAAGTTCTATTAGAAACCTTGACTAAATTCTGCTTTGGCTGATGGATTTGAACCTTTTCCTTTTGTTTTCTTTCTCTGATAAAAGAGTTTTTAAAGCAGTATTTTCAGATGCAGGGTGGGAGAGTTACAGATTGTAATGGAAGGACTTCTGGTATTTTTTCCATGTCTACTTTTACACTGCTCTTATATCGTGATGTGGCATTTCCCCATGTCTACATGAGGTTTAGATATCAAGGAAATTTCTCTATGGTACCATATAACCAAGAAGGAAGGAGATACAACACAGACTAGTCATGGCTTTGTCCAGAGAAATACTATTGTACATCACAGGCTTACTGGATTTAGATTCTTTTAAACACTTTTTGTCTGTCTGGACTGTGTCTGTAGTATAATACAGAAGTAGTTGACATTGCATTGTTGCAGGTAAGCTTGTGAGATCAAAGCAGTATGGGTGTATCAGCAAGCTCAGAGCTCATTCCAAATTTTCACCATGCAAACAGAAAATTCCCTTTTCTGCCTGTTTTGCAGGCAATTAAGCTAATATAATAAATTTGGGGAAGGAAAAATCAATCCTGGAACTCAGAAAGTGTCTGATGGAGTGTGATGGGATTTCCATCTGACAACATTAAAAATGGATTTGTTCCAATTTAAGGCATATTAATCTTTGTTCAGGCTAATTAATCTTTGTGCATACAACTGACCTGATAAGGTTATTAAAATCATAGATGATGTGACAGTTCTGTAACCTGCACCAAAATTCTAACTTAATGCAGGATCAGCCTTTTCTTAAAATCGAAATAAAATGTCTAGGTTTGTAAGAATTATTTTTGTTTTAGTTGCCAGGGTCCCTCAAATATTGCTAAGTGTTTCTGCTGCATAAAGGAATGCACTTAGCTTAAAATGTTATCATTCACAAAGGTGAATTAAAATGGGTTTAGTTTCCCCTGCAACAAGACTGCAGGCAAGGAGGGTTTCATAGACCTTCACTCTGACCCAGTGGGGCTGCTCAGAGATTCTCATGACCAGCCCTTCCCCTGCTGGATTTTCTTTTAGTTTTTCAATTAATTTTCAGATATCTCAGAATATTTTTTCACTTTTGAGGACTATATAAACAATATTATCACAGATATGTGATATAGGAAAAATGGCCTGATTTGACAGTCACTGAAGCTGGTTGGCAATTAAAGGCTGTCAGGTTTCCAGGAGGTTCAAAGAGAGTTACAGAAGCATCACATTACTCTCAATTACGTTCAATCAATAAGCACTCTACTCCCTCCACCATGGCCACTCAATTCACTCTACCAGGAAAATACCCTTCCTGAAAATTGTGTATTTAGCATAACAGTGCACTGCATTGAGTTGCAGTGGGCCGTGGAGATGGCTAAGTTATGGTGTAATATGTGCTGAAAGCTCACCTGCACTCTCACAGAGGAGCTCAGAGGGACAGCAGTGTGAGGGGGAGCCCAGAGAATTCCCTGCAGCCTGCTGTTCCCATTCCAGGAGCCATCAGCCATCAAAGGCCTTTCTGATCAGCCAGAGGAGCCCGGGGGCACCAAGGCAAAAGGGAACCTGAATTAAGGATTTAAGAGGAAGGGACATTTTGTCTGCTGGGCCTTTCCCAGGGCTGTCCCAGAGGAGTCCCAGCCCTTGTGGCCAGATGTGAAATGCACCCAGATGAGACAGCACCAGAGCACTTTTGGGGTTGGGAGGAGCTGCTGCCTGGGGTGTGGGGACCTGGGGAACCCCAACCAGCTGTCCCTGTGTGTGAGATGGTCTGCACCACCAACTGGGCTGTGGGGCTGTGGCCCTGAGGGCTCAAATGTCCGGGTGCTTGCAACTGGTGAGACTGGGACCAAGGGACAGCTGTTGGGCAGAGGGAGTGCCTGAGCCAGCTGCTGGAGGGATGTGTACAGATGTGTCTGTGCATTCTCACTACTGGACCTCTGCACTGTTCAGCCAGAGAGATGAGAAGGGTGAGGCTGTAGGTGCTGTGTGGGTTCTCTCTCTGTTTGTCCCTGTTGCCTGTGGTGCTCTCTCTGTCCCTGTTGCCTGTGGTGCTCT